>NDXB01015707.1:269705-292426 GCA_002631895.1 Agapornis roseicollis | reverse complement strand
GCATGGGGGTTTATACACCAAAACTCACTTCCTTTTTCCTTTTTCCCCTCCTTTTTTTTTTTTTTTTTAACCATTCCACAATTCCAAACTAATCTTGTCACACTTTTAATGACAAGAGAAACTTCAAAACATTTGACAACTCCTTCACTATGCGGCTTTAACAACTGGAATTGTCTGATTTAGGCTACCTATCTTTTCACAGTCCTACAAAAGCTAAATTTAAATGTGATGTAAATAATGCTACTATGTCAGTTTGAATGCAAGGAAGAAATGCAAGGCAGGAAAAGCAGAAGAATCGATGAGGCAAACTATCTTAACTGATACCACCTGTAACTTCGCAGACTTTTGTGCCTGATTAGGATGTTAAATAAGGTATGCAGACCTTGTAAATAGAGCTTGATGCTGAGCCCCAAAAATAAATCCTTGAAGGGAATGCTTTCACCACATATTAATGCCTATCAACATGATAGGAAGTTTGTTATATCACAAAACAATCTACTCACAGGAAAGTAGGATCTGGTAAATTAGTAGAATTTCTTAGTATATGGTCAAAGATTTTTATTAAAAAAATTAGAAATGTTTCCATGGAGAAGCCTATTGGAGTTTTTGTTATTAATGGCCACATGCTTTTCTTCTTTCATATTGCTGCATTTTCTTCCATTTTCCAAATCTTGTGCTAATTAGCCTCCTACCTGCTTTTTCCCAATGCCAATTCTCACTGTCTCACACCATGATGAGTGCTTGAATCCCCTTCCTTCTGTCTTGTGTTGGCTGAAATCCATCTCTCTGCATGCTAAATATGTTAATTAATTTTCTCCTACACTGGACTGATATATAAACTTGTTTTACCTAATCACACATATTGGTCATACTGCTTCTTACAGAATACATATACTTCCATGTATGTTCTGTAATAAAATGGGAAAATTAACTTAAGAGGCCATATTTCCAAATATATACTTCTCCATCATCCCTGGAAACTGAAAGCATTGGTCAACCAGAAATCTGTCATGAAGCAGTTCATTTCTGGTAGCATTTCTGCTTTCCCTGTCCATTTTCAATGCACTCATGATTTTCTCTGTGAAAAGGTACAGGAAAGGGAAAGCTATAATGGTAGTGAGCAATAAGATAATATTCTAAGTTAGAACTGTTCTACTATGTAGTACGTTGCAGTGCAGAACAGTAGAAAGAATTTGGAGAGAATACTACACTGCATTTGGGATTACAGTGTCTGTGTAAGAGATCATTAGTAAATGACCATTTTGTCCTGATGGACAGGTATAACCTCTGCTGCTATTAAATCCTCTATTTGCATAGTCTTACAATAGGGTAGCAAATGCTAATAAATGTACTGATTACACTAGTACAGCTTCCCATCTATGAGAACAGCTAGAGCCAGATGCTGGAGAGGTTTCAAGTACAGGTATAAAATCTTTCCCTAGATGACTCCATGTTGCTTTTATTTCAAAAGAAATCAGTTTAGGCCTTAAGCCAAAGTTTTAATATCCTTTTCAAAACTGTTGACGCTGTGCGTTCATTCTTGAGATACAAATATCTCATCTTTGGTGTATAAACAGATGAGACAAAGTTTCTGTCCTGAAAACATCCTCTGGCAATGAGATCCAGTGTTTAATAAGAATTTTAAAATGTTGTTTAACGTGTTTTTAGTTAGTTTTTTTTTTTTTTTTTTTTTTTTTCTTTTAATATGTGATTTTGGCAAGTTTAGATATTAATTTATTAGATTTTCTTTCTGGTAATCTGAGGCAAAAATCTAGTTTTACCCATTGNTTTTTTAAAATGTTTTTTTATGTTTTTTTTTTTTTTTTTTTTTTTTTTTTTTTTTTTCTTTTAATATGTGATTTTGGCAAGTTTAGATATTAATTTATTAGATTTTCTTTCTGGTAATCTGAGGCAAAAATCTAGTTTTACCCATTGTGAGAACATACCAGTTTCTCCAGGTACAGTCTTTTTCTTTGTGAAAGAGATTCTTCTATACAATCTTATATCTTTTCTCTGGGTCTGCAGCCCTCCTTTCAGAGGGAATGAGATGTAAATATGGAATTCCGGTGAAGATTTAGTATTGATTCCTTCAGGAAATTGTACTGTTTTCAGTGATATTCTCTGTCCTGTTCCCCGTGTATCTCAGCATTCCATTACTTTTCTTTCCCGCAATGATCAAATATTTCTGCTGAGCTTTCTACAGTTAAATTAATGGTCACAAAATGTGTTTGGTTTGATACAGCTAATTTAGAATGCTTTTAAATTTTTTTTTATTTTATTTCTTTTTCAGTTTCCATTACTTAGTATTTTTGAGTGGTAAGTTTTGCTTGTCTACATGTTTTCTGTTCATTGTGATTGTTTTGAAATTCTGAAGCTTATCATTGCATTTTTAGTTTTGATGTGTCTGGTTTTTCTATGTCATCTCTATATTTTTATTTACTACTCATTACTGTTTCTAGGAGATTTAGTCAGAGCAGTATGGAGCAATTCATTGCCATAGTGACTGTGAGAGTGTGCCATAGTGACACTGTCAGTGTGCTTTACAAATGTGGGTGCATCCAGAACCGAAGTGCGGCATCTTGCTCAGTAAGGACTTTTTGCTATCTCATGGTTTTATTTCAGCTGCTCTACCACATACCTCCTGCTTCAACAGTGAGGAAACTGCATAAAAACAGAGTGAAATGTAAAAAAAAAAAAACCAACCCACAACCACATTAATTGAAAGGAAATCCTAGATGAATTTTGTTGATGCCTACTTCTAATCTTTGTTGGTTTTGTCTTTTCATTGCCATGTAGTGTTACACTTTGTTAGTGCTATTTTGCTTTGTTTTTAATAGCTTTTAATTCAATCTGCTAATGCTCTAAATGGGGTTACTTTTTCTGATGTCCAAGAATCAGAAGGGAATCCTCATAAGTGGGTTGTTACAGTTTAAAAATCAGCTTATTTCTCCCACTAATCCAAAATCTGAATTATTGGTAATTACACCTCCTTCACAGATGTGAGCAGAGTTGTGTCTGTTGAAAAAATCTGGTATGGAAGTTACAGAGCAGAGAACTAGTTTTTACACATCCTCCCTTTTTCATCTTGTCCTTTGGAATGTGGTTTTATGGGGTTGTGTTCTCGGCCATTTGCAAAACAGAATGCAGTAGGGTAACTTTTTATGGGTTACTAGATTTTCACAGATTTTGAGGTATGCCACATCTGCAGGCACGGCCCAGGACTTAAGGGACAGAGCGCTACCATTTGGTCTGGTGGGAGGAATGTGGTATAGCCACAGTGAAGGTTCTGTTATCCTGAGTAGGTTTAGAGGTTTGCTCGTGCTTTCAAGTAGATCTAGCTTGAAGCCTCTATTTATTCTGAACATATCTTTGATAGAATTATAAAAGTAATAACAAGATCATTCTCAGTTATTGTTTTAAACAGTCTTGTTACAGGAAAATCTTGAAATACCCTTCATTCTTAAAGATGCGTGTTTTAATTGGGCCAGTTGCCTTTATTTTACCAACTTTTTACAAGCAGCATATAGAAGGACTGAGAAAGACCAGTGAATTTAGAAACACTAAGATGCTGACTTGCAATAGCTGTTTATTTATCAGGAAGGGGTGTATCTCATCACTTTTCCCTTCAGGTCTATGTATAGCCTGCACACATACCAGGATATCTAAGTATGTGTAGAAACTACTTTCAAACCTTTTTGAATCAAGTTTTCTCTAACCCCAGCTGGCTTAATTTCTGTTTGGCCTCTGTTGGGCTCCCATGTAGAACCTGGAATTCTTTCATTAATGCTCCTTTAATGAAAACTAGAAAAACTGCTGACACAAAAAATTTTGCCAGTTGCATGAGTAAATCTTTAAATGTCAGATTATGTTCCAGGTGCATCATTCTTAGCATCACTTCAAGATTTAAGTTCACATTCTGTGGAGGAAAACATGTATAGCATGAATCATGAAGAAACCTGCGGACTGTCTTTGAAAAAAAAATTTATAGCATGTCTCTTATTCTGAACTGTAGATCTGAGAATGTTGTAAAGAAGGTTGAAATGTCTAAAACAGTTAAGGAAAGAAAACCAGGGATGTAGAACTAGAATGTAAGAGTGACAAGTCAGAGAAACTTTTGAATATTCTCTGGAAACTTTTTCAGCCTTTCTGTTTTATCTTCATAAAATCTAAGAATCCTGAAAACACCAGTGATTTAAGCAAATATATGTGCTCATCTCAGCTTTTGAGCTAAATCCGCTGCCTCTAGATGAAAGTTGCGCAGCTGACTGATGAAATTAATTTCACTAGTTACTTCTTGTTAAGAATGGAAGGTGTGATAGCAGTTTGGTTTGGAAGGGAAGCATGCTTAGATTAAGCATGTAGGTCACTCATTGAAGTATGAGGTACCATTGCAGATAAATACCATCTTCTTTGGAATCTTCTGTTTCAGAAAACAAAGTGTTTTCTTTCCTCACATTGAATTCTGCTTGATGTTTAGGAGTGTTAAAATCTCTTTTGTAGAGAAGACAGAATGCGTAACATCATCTAGTGGTGGGAATATAATAATTACATAATGAATCTTTCTACAGTGATACCTATTACTGAATTTGTAAACATTAAAGTGCAGACATGTGGGTTTGTTATTCACGTTTATACAACACTTGACACTGCAGTGTTACCTTCTTAGTAAATTTAGAGAACAGAAAGGAAGGGCAGCTTTAAAAATAGTGTGTGGGAGCGCAGCTGGGTTGCATGTTGATCAAGCATCTCAGAAACCTTTTAGTGGCTCACTGTCACAGCTGTCTCGGTACTCCAGTTCCCGAGCAGCCACTCTCCAGAACTGCCACACTGTTGACCCTGTGATGTATCAGAGCTGACTTGAGCTGCTTCAGAACTATGTGTAGCTCAAGAGCCACATGTTGGTCCCTATGACCCAGATTGCTCGATTTTGTTATGTCTTGTGGTTGTTGGATATGCTGTATGGTTTGTTATCCCACTATGTTATGTAGGTATTACAAGGTAAGAAGCATACCCCTTGTGATGGTCCTTGTGACAGAATACATACAAGTATGAAATACAGGTACTTAACATCTTTCTGCAAGTCTCTTCCTTTGTAAGTTCAATTCTACAACAAAACATTTTCTGAAGTTCAACTTCAGTTCTTTACAGGCATTGAGCTTTTAGTAATGAATACTGATTAACATGACTGACTTTCTGTGCAATTTGTTTCTGAACAATTTTTTAAATTGTAGTTTATTTTTTGTGCCTCCATTATGTGTAAGGTATTAGGCCTTTACTGTTTTTATTTTATATCACATGACACCTTTCTTCTTTCACTGTAACAAAAAAACAGTGTGAAAGCATGAATCTCATATTCCTTGTTTCTCCATTAGTGCTTTGATTACATCATAGATTTTGGCTTCTACAGAAGACACAAGCACTGAATACTTTTCTGAGTCTGAAATGTCTTTTTGCCTACTGCCATCAGAACTGCCTCGTGTACTTTTTTAGCTGATGCTGATTCTTACTGACCTTAATCCCTCTTCTGAAGAGAAATGCCTGTCGAACCTTGTAATACTGTCAAAAATCATGAAATTCAGAGGATAAACTACTGATGGAAAAATCCTGTTAGGTCATCCAGGCCATCTCTTGCCAGCACAAGTTTCTCCACTGAGGTACTCTAATGCTCTGCCTACTTGAGTGCAGTCTGTAGTTCTTCAGCTGGAAACCTACAGATAGATGCATTGTATGTATAGATGTCCCTCTGCAACATTTCTTCTATGTATTTGCTTAAACCTTGACCTGGAGACCATTCAGGTAATAACTGATTGTCAGTCTGGGGCATCTACGTGTAGCTGTGGTGTATCATGTCCAAAAAGCATGAATGAATACTGGCAAAATAACAAAATGTCTAAAGGGACACATGACTGAGCAGACTTAGTATCCTATTTCTGCTCTTGCCAGCAGTTCTTGCCAAGAAGCTGAGTACCAGTGGCTATGTTTTTTAGTTAAATAGAATGGCAGCTGTCTTCTCAAGCACCTCAGTATTATATTGGGAGAAATTCTGAGCTTAGCAAAGCTGCGTATTTCTTTCAGGTTACCTTACTTATAGAGTAGTATGTAAAGCTGTACATATTACAATCAAAAGTCATTGGTGATACTAGAGGATCTTAAGTAAGTTTTTATGGCTTGATATTACTGAAAATCTTCTTGTCAGTAGTCTCAAGTGAATTCCCACCTGGAATACTGCATCCAGCTCTGGAGTCCTCATTACACAAAATATATGGACCTGTTGGAGAGGGTCCAGAGGAGGGCCACAAAAATGATGAGACGCATGGAGTGCCTTTCCCTCATAGGAAAGGCTGAGTGTTGAGATCGTTCAGCCTGGAGAAGATTCTGGGGAACCTTATCGCAGCCTTTCAGTCTTTAAAAGGGGGCCTGTAAGAAGGCTGGGGAGAAGATTTTTAGCAGGGCCTGTTGTGATAGGATGAGGGGCGATGGTTTCTAACTAAAAGAGATTCAGGCTGGATGTGAGGAAAAAAATGTTTACAGTGAGGGTGATAAAACATTGGAATAGGCTGTCCAGAGAGGTGGTGGATGCGCCATCTCTGGAGATACTCAAGTCCAGGCTGGATGTGGTTCTGGGCAACCTGATGTAGTTGAAGATGTCCCTGCTCATTGCAGAGGGGTTGGACAAGATGACCTTTGAAAGTCCCTTCCAACTCAAACTGCTCTATGATTCTGTACATCCCGGAGTGTGTTTATTTAAAGTGTATTATATGCCTGTTAAAAGTTGAGATATTCTTAAGGAGGAATCCTGTTTCTTTCACATGTTCCTAGGGCATGAGGCTTCTTATCTGCTGCAGAGCATGTTGAGCAAAGGCTGGGGTTTGTAGCTTTTAATTTTGAAGGCTTTTATATGTGTATTTGTAATGGTCTTACTTGGACTCAGAAAATGACTCTCAACGAATAGTCCGTAACTCTGAATCAGGATTTGGATGGAGTTCAGTATATTCTTTGGGGCTGTATGGAACAGCTACCAGATCTCTCTGGCAGGCTTCTAAGCTGCACAGCCACTGGTTATAAATTTAGTTTGTAAACTCTATGTTGTAGTGTATACTAGTCACTCACATTGCAAACTTTTGATAAGAATTACCTTACTGGGTCCTTTAGGGCTGAATTCTTTGAGTTATTGAGCACTGATCAACATAGCTCATTAACAAACTGTAAAGAGGTGATTCATATTGAAGTGAAATTTTAAACTCTTTGTAAGGAAATGCTGGAGTAGAGACAGCAATTTATGTATCTCTTTTCATAGATACATGGTAAGATCTATATATGTGGCCCTCTTGTGAATTTCTGTGTGCAGTGCTCTATATGAAGTATCAGTTCTATGATATATGATGGAATCAAAATCCGTAACAAAATCGGTATTTTAAATTGGAAGATAATATTCCATATGGGGAAAGGTACTGTGTCATGCAGGAACAGAAGCAGAATCAAGGCTAAGAGGTGGTCTTGCAAATGTGAACACGTGTATACCATAAGAAGTATGGAAATCTATGTGTATGCAGAAATCTAGGTCTTCTTAAAACATTAACTTTATTTGTGTCATTCTCATCAGCAGAAGAAAAAGAAAGATTAACTGGAAAACTGTGCTTGAGTTTGAGCAGTCATCATTGTTACAGAAAATTTTCTTCTTTCTCCCAGCTAGGATTTGAATTTCCTGTCCATGTGAAAACTGGTAAAAATCGGTAGTGTTTTGAAAACTTAAGTCCATAATTGCTTATGTGCTCTTAAAACTCAGAGAGCAATGTAGTTATTTGAAACAAAAATATCATATTATTTATGAAGTTAATGGAAGATAAAACTTTAGACAATCTTTAAATTTTAATCTCTCTAGTGCATGTGATTTCATGTGATCCCTCACTCTCTGAGAAACTGCTTCATTATCTTGCATAACAGTTTGGCAGATCTCCATCTTTGCTCTGCTGAATAAAGGAATAGTGTTTCTGCGGAAACAAGTTTGAGAATTTACAAGATGGAGAAGGATCTCCAGGTTTAAAATCCAGTTCTTAAATAACTGCTTCTTGGAAGCTAAGCTTTTTCACTGTAAGTCATGTTGCTCTTATTATTATAATAGAATTACTTTTGTAGGAGCTGAATTTTACAAAAAATTTTGCAAAATATTTAGAAGCTGTTTTAATTCCTGAAATAACACGCTGGTACTATTTTATTCTCTCTTTAGAATTGACAGTTTAAATGTTGGTTTAATTATCTTTTGTAGTTCTCAGTTGTTAACTTCATGCTTGTCTCTTTTCTAAGCTTGTGCAAGTATAAACAAGACCAGAAGCAGATAGCTGTTACCATGCCTATACTATTTTGTTATGTTGTAGAGTAAAAGGTTTTTGGTTTTTATACCTAAAGAAAGATACTATTAATATTTTATTATCTAATCTATGTAAAAAAACCAATCTGTTGGGTTTTTTTTTCCCTCAATACACACAAAAATTCTGAACCTGTAAATCTCAGTTCAAAATTTCTTTCACGTACAAAGAATTCCCAGAGTGTGGCTGAGCTTTTGTAGGGGACAAAGGCTGCATGAACTAATTCTGTGTGTGTCTTTACTATGTGAGTGATGAGAACTCAGTGTCCAGGGTGAAAAGAAGCTACACAGATCAATTGCCTGCAGATCACGTGTATAAGGTTGCACTGGGCTCTTGTTGGACTGAGAGGTCTGACAGCATGTGCTGTAACAATTCTGCACAAGGGCCTGAAGCTTCCCAATGCACTGGGGATTTAAGAAGACCCTGTGAAAAAACTCACAAGAAAAAGCACAATTTCTATTCAGTTACTACTGGGACACACAGATAGTGCTCTATACGTAGTTTATTGTTAATGTGGGTTTTTTTCCATGGGGACAGATTAGCCAGATACAGTTCTGAAGTTCAAATAATGTCCTGTTATTGGTAATTGTAGTTCTTAAATGTCAGTTTTTAAAGGAAGTGTGGCCAGCCTATGCAGCAACTCCAGACCTGTGCTGTGACTTCTGTTACTGGTAATCCAGTCATAACACTGGTAAAAAGAAGCTGCACATTCTTTAGGTCTGAAAAAACAAAGCACTTGGCTAAATATTGTTCTGTGGGTGCATGCGTCTATTTGTGTGTGTGCATGTGTGTGTGGACACTAAAGGTCATGTTGGCTCAAAATGCCAATTTGAAAATATTTATTTTACTAGTAAACACATCAACAGCAATCACTAGAGGTTTCATTAGATTAATAATTTACAGTCGTATAATGTGATTGATTTAGTTATTGTGGATGCACTTAAAATCTTTTGAGATGCACTTACATAACTTTAATTTAATGAATTAATGGATGAAGCTAATTCCTCAGAGTGTTGTTGAAATTGATTTAAGTGTGTCTACACTAAGTTGGATATGAAAGTAGTTTAATTAATTTAGAACACTACAGCAAAATAATTCACATGTACTGCTATAGCTGAATACTTCTGTGTACACTGCCTTTGAAGTGGTGTAGTGTCTTTTCCAGTTAGAGAACTTTTTCAAACTTAGTGCATGACCAAAGAAGCACTCAGCTTATTTCGTTCCACAAGCATTCTACACCAAGCATTATCAAAGAGGTTAAAAAAATAATCAGACATTCCTACCCTGATTCGCTGTGTCCTGCAGTCGAGTTCTGCCCAAGATGTGAGTGCTGCACTGATGACAGCAATCATTCACTAAGGAGTCAATCTGTTAATCAGAAATAACTGTTAATCAGAATAACAGTTTACTAATGATTCAGTAATAACTCTGTTTACTAATGATTCAGTAAGTTTAGCCAGCTCCATAGGCCTCCTGCTATCCTTGAAGTAACACACAAAACCTTCGTCTGTTACTGCTGCATTAGCTGCTGATTTGGAAACTTCATCTGAGTCTTGGGCATGGAAATTTAAATCTTGAGAGAAATTAGGGAATTTGTACTCCTAATTTAACACTTGAATCCTTTGTTCTGGTACATTACTACAGTAAGTGAGCAGTTCCTACTATGAAATGGAGTAGAAAGAAAAGCTATTGAACTTTAACACAAGAAGGTAGGGAGAAGGTTTGTCTCTGTCATAGCAAATAGGGGAACAAACGCTGTTAATATGTTCATGAATGATGTGTGTCTTTGCTACAGACAAAGGATGAGCATGCTTACAGTCTTGTTGAGCTGCCAGTGTCCTTAGGGATAGCAAGTAAGTTTCTGTTAAGTAACAGTATCTAAACTTGTCAACATACAGTGAAGTACTGGTAGTAAAACTGGTCCTTTAAACCAAAATAACTTGCCATTGGCTAAAAATAAAGTTCATAGATATGCCAGAAAGAGCCCTGGTGGAAAACCATGCCACTGGGACCCACAAAGAATGTAAACTTCTTATGATATATGCCAGCTCCATTTAGATTTTCCTTTGTAAAAAAGATGAGTGGATGCAGTAGATGTAGTATTTGATTTACACTTTAGGTAAAGTAAGAGATTTTCCGATGGACATGTTTAAAGATATATACTGCTCACTTTAAACAAATAGTTCTGACTACAGTCGTATTTAAGAGGAAAGCCAAATTTGTCCTCTGGGGAAAGGTACATGGCTCTGAACAGTGAAACTAAACTTCAGCTTATGCATGTGTTGCATAAGCTATACTACAACTTACAATACAACTGCAGAACCAATGAATTAAAATTTTAAAAAGTTTCAAAATTTTTGTGTTTCTTCTATTTTGTGTCTGCCGAGTTGAAATATACCCCATGGAAGGAATTTCTTTACATTTGTGGAAGCAGTTGGACTAGTGCTTAGTAAGCTTTTCTACTTCTATTTCTACTTTTGATCTACTTTTAATTGGCCCACTTAGTTTTATCACTAATGTACACAGACTGAAAAGTTAAAGTTGTTGCCAAAAGCCAACAAGTGATTCCTAAAACGTATTTCTTTTGGATCTGTCAGTTGATAAGTGTGTAATTCATGATTTATTTCTAGGTCATTTGAGTATACGAGGCAAAGATCTTGCTGATGGTGCAGCTGGTATCTTTTATCCTATGGCATTTTATCAGCTAAAAGATTTCCTTCTTAATTTGACTGAGGTTGACTGAAATATTCAGTAAGTACAAGACATGAGATGTGTATATGGCATGTTGAGGAAAAAGAATTTTCAAAAAGCAAGAAGATAATCAAGGGCTAAGAAAGTTGGGTTTTTTTTTCTCTGAATGAGACAGTATTGACAAACAGACTCTAAAATTAGTAAAATAATAAAATATTATTAAAGGTAATACAATAATGCATACAACAGTACTACTGAAACATTGAGAAGTGATCATGGACTGAAAACCTGAAAGACCCACTTTTCAAAAAGCAGCCATGATCATAAATAATTGCATGGAGGAAAGACAAGGACTAACTCTAAATGAAAGCTCAGGAGTAAAAAAAGGTGATCTTTCTCTACTGTGCATTTGGCTTTAGGTGAGCAGTGCAGAGTATCCCATGAAAACATGCTAGCAAGTACTTCTTTGCAGCAAAATTTTATCCTCTTTAAATACACAAAAATGATAGAAATGTGGTTTAAAACCAACTATATAGAAAGCTGTTCTTAAGTAGAATCATTATGCAAACCAAGAAATACCACAGATTCCTGGCATTCTCATTCTGTTAGTACTACACTTGTTCACTCCAAGCTTTGTTAAGGCGCAGAGGATCTGGGCAGGGCTGTGTTTCAGCCTGTGATGTACCCTCAAGACTCCCCATATCAAGAAAGCTGAAAGCTGTATCTAAAAAAGTTTCTCGACTGGGAAATGCTCTTAGGACTGTGAAATTGTTACCAGCCTGCCAAAACCAGTCTTGGTAAGGAAAAGTAAACAAATCCAGTGAAAGTAGAAAGGTGACTTTTTTGCTTTCCTTTTAGTATTCTCACAGGGAAGGGTGGAGTCCCAGGGAATAATAATACATGTTTCCTTTAACATTTAGACTCAAGTTGATTCCACTAGTAGAGTAAATATCCTGTGTTCCATTAATGTCTTGCACTTTGTATTTTGGAGTGATTTCAGAAGTGGAAACTCTGCATTGAATTTTAAGTCATAGCACGTCTCTTTATGGTCTTAGATTCTGATTAAGTTTTAAATTTTTTTTGAGTTTTCAGCAAATTCTAAAAGTGATGTTTTGGCTTTTTTTTTAATAACAGTTATCATCTCTGGACACCTCAGTAGGTAAATAAGGCTTTGTAAATAAATAAGGCTAACCTTTGAAATATAAAGGACCTGTTCTCTTAATTATACAGCTGATGCCTAAGACCATCTTCTAGGATTAGCAGTTTCACACAGTGCTGCCAGTTTTGTATTTTGGGTTTCAGTGCAATTAGCTGTAAGTAGTTTAGTACCACCATGCCAAATTCCCAGCTGTTAGTGAGATTCTGTGAGTATCATGGATCCAGATATATGAACCTTTCATGTAAAAATCAATTTCAAAGATCTGAAAATGCAAAGGGCCAAACTAAATTTACATAAATTCTGGCAGAATTCAAGGAGTCTTACAAGAGAGTTCAATATCTGTAAGAATGACCTGGTAATAGTCACAGTTCCTCTGGCAAGTGGGAAAAACATGCTAATAATGGTAATTTTCTTTCAGTAAGTTAGAGGAGGTAGAGCAAAATGTTTTACTGGTGTCTGCTTTTATCCTCCTCCCCTTCATTATTTTCATCTCTTGAGCTGAAGCCCTGTTCAGTTTGCAGACACCTTCCCACTGTTCTGTATTCACACGAAAGAACAGAGGTTTTTAGATGTATTTGCTACTCCCACAAAGATGGTCTAGTGTGAAGAGTTTCTTTCTAATGTTATGTAGAAAGTATAATGTTCGTTTCTGTCTTACGAAATGTGGCTGGTTAGATATGTTAGGTAAGCATTTTGAACATTTTCTAAAATTATATGCCTCTTTTTCAGCATGCTTACTTTTAAATATAAAATGTATGAGACAGGGCTTCTGTGCTCCTTGTTCGGTTTTTGCGTTGTATGAATATTTCAGAGAATTCAAAGCACTATGTCAGAACATTCCTACCTTGCCCTGCGGTTAGCTGAAAGAAGAATTAGCTAGTATCTGCAGCATTCTTTCAGAGCGTTTTTCCTATGATTTATCTTTCAATTGATATCTCCTCTTGTGGAATTATTCTGTTGTTTTAATTGAGAAAAAAAATAAGAAGTAATACCACTTTTGTTCAAATAGTAGCTCATTTGCTTAACAGTCATAACATGTGGAGCCTTGACAGTTGGTTTGCCACTAGAAGAAGTTGTGATCTAGACTGTACCATACTTTCTGAAAGTGACTATCTACCAATCAGTTATCTTTATCTTGGAACTAAGATATCTACAGATGGTGCGTGTATTATCTTCTCCTTCAGCCCAGGTGTCAATCGCTTAAGCAAAACTACATAAAAGTCTATGTTAGATGTAGAAATTGAGAAAGCAAACTCACTGTTTGTATGAAACTGATTTGTTGTTACAATAGGAAAGTCTTTCTTCAGAGACTGAAAATTATGTTGAGAAAGACACTGCTGAAACTAAGAGGCACTGTGTCATCCAGCAAGTTGCAATCTAGTGTGTTTACTGTTCTTGCAGTGATAACACTGAGAGACCTTAGCTGGTGAAAGCATTTTATTGTGCTGAGTTCTAAGTGTGTATGTATGTATATATATATATATATATATGTATGTATATATATCAAGAGACAAGATATACATGTATATGTACATATACATATATATATGTAGCAAGAGACAGTTCTTGTCCTGAAGAGTTAAATATAAAAGATGGACAAAGCAAAGGAAGAAAACATAAAAGTTGCCCACCAGGGCAGTGAGAGAAGTAGCAATGGCATCTATCCAGGATGATGCTGGGCATCCAGGCCAGTAAAATTGCTTTTTGTATTCTGAGAGGATCAATACACCAAAATAGATGTTGTGGGTTCCCCCCCCTCCGTTTCTTTTACACACCTTGAAACAGAATGTCTGTGGCATTCCAAATGCACCTTTTAGGTCTAATTCCTGATGATTCATGCATATCCTGTGGAGTATATAGTAATATATATTAAAAAAAAGCAGTGTCCAGAGTGAACAGTGTTTGAATTGGGCTTTTCTGAAACATTGGAAGAATCCTCCAGATGGCAGAATAACTTTTTCAGTGTATATACAGCAGATGGAGATGTAGTTTTATACCTCACTACAAAACATTGCTGTTTTCAAATAGCTATTTCAAATATGGTATCTGATGAAGTAACTGACGTTTTGGAAACATTTTTTATCAGAGCCTGTGGGAAATAACACAGTTTAAGTAGTATTTGCTTCTTATGTTCAGGGTGCTGACTATCTTACTTTTGTTATATTCGTAAATAACTAAAAGAATCAAACTTAAGCAGCCGTGGAGTGGCTTAACAGATTTTATTAGCTGTGTAAAGAAGGTGGGTATACTAGAAGCATGTTTGATGTTTCAAGTCATGTTGTGCATTCCATTTATTAATGCCCACACAGCAGTGGTGGTAGGAAAGCTTTGAAATTCAACAGAAAGTGAAGTAAAATCCATTTTGACACTTATGTTTTAGTGTTCTGTAATTGCCAAAGAAAATAAACTTTCCCTTCAGAAATCTCCCTTGCTTAATGTGTCTTTGGTGAAGTTGTATGGAATACTAATTTTTATACAGAATTTATCACACTATCTTCATATTTTTTGACTCTTCTTCTTGTGCCTAGCATCTACCTTGGCTTCTTTGACATCTCGTGACAATGCATAATCTCTTTATATTTTCAAAATTTCTCATTCATTATACAGTAATACAGACTTAATTTCAATAAAGAAGATCATACCGTGAAACTATTCAATATATTTCAAATTCCTCTAATGCAATTTTTCTGCTGGAAGCATCAGGAGAAGAAAAAAAATAAAATTTTGAACTATCTAGGTCCTTACAGATTAAGATATATACTGTAGGTAGGTGATAGTTCATCTGCCATACAGTGAGAGACTCTATACTGTTTTGGCGTCTTCATTTTGTCTGCTTCATTTGTGGAGAGGCATCAGATACATGCATGCATCCCTTCACTATTGCTTTGGAGTCCTTGCATGGTGGTGAATAATTTTTAAAACAGCACTTTGATAAATAAAACATGAAACACTCTTGAAAGATGCTGGTCCAGAGTTCTCCCTTGCTGAAGTACAGGGTTTGCTTTGAGAGACATTTTGACACATGTGGATGCACAGCCTGTTAGCTGAAGGCAAACAGACATTGCAGTGGTAAGGGACAGCTGGGTCCTGCTGGCTCAGCACACTGGAGGCTTGCAGTATAAATGCTGACGTTGCATCATGACCACAGTTCCTAGGTGATCACTTCATTGCCTGTGACATTAGAAATCAGCAGAAAGTTGGCTGAGAAATGATTCATGCAAACTCAAAGAATGAGAAAGCAAAAGAGAAACCACAGCTGACTCTCTGAAGAAGAGGCAAATGGGCAAGTTTCTCCATTACCGAAGTTTGGCTGGTTCATTCCATTCCTCAAATTTAGAGCTAAGTTCAGAGTCAGGTGAATATGTTTTGTCAGTCATTACATCCTGACATCAATAAATACAGAAAAAATACACAGTAAATTTTATTTAAATTCCCATAACCTGTATAAATGCATTGGACCTTTTTCATATTAGCTCTCATTCTCTCTATGTTTTTGCTGATTCCAGGGTGTCAGCAGAAGGAGAGAAAAGAACAAAAAAACACATGTGGCTTATTTATCATTTGGTATGCAAAAACACCTTTTGGTGGTCATTTTTTTTTCTACATTGATAGGAAATTTGAACACCTAAGTGACTCAAGACTTTATATAATTTTTTTTTTTTTTTCATTTACTATAGGCCTTATTGTTTGACAGGTAAAAATTGAAATAAGTGCAGAAAGGGAGAAATGTTCTTAAATATTTTTTAGGTTATGGTGTATTACATTTTAGCTAGAGCACTAAAAGCAATTCCAAAGGGTTTTTATTTGTTCAGAATTTTAAGCGTGGAGTTAGGCTCTGGGACTTTGTGCTTGTAAATAGTTTGCAAGCCAACAGTAAATAGGATTGAAAAGCATTAATTCCCACATTACTTTCAAAAAGTCATGTATTGCTGGAAATATCAGCATAAATGTTGTTAAGATGAGAAATCTTGTTCTGAGACAAACACTTTTCCTCTGTTATGTATCTTGTCCAAAATAGGCAATGTGTGTACAAATTGAAGTTTGCCCTTAGCATTTTTTACATTTAATCTAAATCAGATGCCTCGACTGCCAAAGAACTTCTTTAACAATTCAAAATGAGAAGCTGTAAAGTGCAGTTCTCTCTTGAAAAACAACAGTTTGCCAAAGGAAGGCTGTTAATCTGTGCTGCTTGCTAGAGAGGTTCTGTAATGGGAACAGAGGGAATTACTATATCCACTGATTTGGCAAATTAGGTTTTCTTTGTGATTAGTTTGTAGAAATGGCATTGAATGGTGGGCATGCTATTCAGTTATTATTAACTACATGATATATCAGTATGTAAATGAGATAATTTAATCATGGAAATCTCCAGACCTGTCATTATTTAGAAGTTATAAAAAAGATGTAATTGTGAAGAAAAACCTTTTAAACTATTTTGAAATGTATTTGCTTAGAAAAATTTTTGTAGATGCGGAACAGGAGAGTTAATTATTCTGCTTGAAATTCTTGAGTATTTATTTTAGGCTTAAATTTAAAATTTGAAAGGCAGGCATTTCAGTTGTTGTATGGATTTTAACTTGGCATTAGTCATCATCACAAGCACAAAAGATAGATTCATAGAGGGCTGGAATGTTTTAGCAAAGGATAAAAGGCAGTTCAGAACAGGAAGGGAATGAGTTAAACTGTAGATAAGTTGTATTCACATTGGGAGTTTGTGATGGAATTCATCCTAGTTTATTTTTGTAAGTAGCTGAAGCAATCCCTGAAACATAGCAATTATCTTTGATAACCCATCGTTAGCAATTATCTTTAGTTATCATGGTTATCACTTATCTTTGGTAACCCATGGAGATAGGTCCCAGTGGTCTGGGGATGCACATAATACGTACAGTATCTCTCTTTGAATAGAAGGATAAAAGACCTAAGGAGTCAATAGACAATGAAGCTTCACTAGTATGAGCAAGATGCTAGACCAAATTGTTTAACAACCAGTTTATAGCATCCTGAGGTTAGTAAGGCAGTAAAAAACATTCAATGTAACTTTGTGATGCACAGATTATATCAAGTCAAGTTCCTTACTTTTTTCAACAGTTAAGTAGCCTGGTGGATAAGAAAAACTCAGAGTGGTGTTACACATCTGACTTCAGCAATGCTTTGAACACAACTCCATATAACATCTTGATTATGAATCTAATGAAGTAAAAATAGAAATCCACTGTAAACCTTTTCAAAATAACATGTTCAGAGTATTACTATTGGTGGTTCGCTATCAGAAAGGGTAGTTGGTTCAGATGATGTTCATCCTTCCATCGCTATAAGGACAGTTTTCATGCATATTTTGTATGAGGGAGCAGAGTAGGCTTACAAACCTTCTGAATGTTAACAACCTGAAACTGCTTCTAAATCCTTTGAGGGAGAGGTTGGAATTTGGAATGATGTTGATTAATTGAAGAAATGGTTTGAGATCAATAATGCGTAATTCAGTAAATTCAAAAGCAGGCAAAGAAGAAATAAGATGCAAAGCAAAATGAAGAATTAACTGGTTGGCAGCAATAATGCAAAGGATGAATGGGGAATTGTGGAAGGCTGCAAACTGAGTATGTCACCACTCTGATGCGGTTTAAAGAAAAAGCAAACAAATGTTAGTCTGAAATGCATTCACAGGATTGTCAATATCAGATGCTAGTGAGACCTGTGAGTTACTTATTTGCTTTTTGGTTTTGCTCTTAGGAAGAAAACAGATAATTTAATGTACAGAAGACAGCAGAAAATACCATATGTTCAGAAAAATTTGCCAAGTGGGGTTTGCTAAACCTAGAAAAGGGAAGGAAAGAATAACCATCAATTTCCAAATTGGTAAAAAGTTGTTGAAACTCAAACAGCAACCATTGTTCCCCAGGACCACTGGCTGTAGGATCAGAGATACAAAGTGCTTTGTTTGCAGCAAAAATGACAAATGCAGGTGAGTGCAAAATCCATCAATACATAATTTTGTCTTCAGTCCCCTTCCTATTTCATTTAAACAAAGTCATGAACTGTGGTTTGTGCTGAGGTACACATGTACAGACTGTGTTTTGGAGATTTAGTTTTTGACTCAGTGGAAGGGAATGGGCTAAATAATACATGACGTTTTAATAAAGGCTAGGTCTTGCTCCTACAGCTTTACCTGATTTTTAATGTACAGTCTTGACAGATCATTTGCTGTAATCTGTTAAGGGATGTGTTGCCCCAGCAAAGATGATGATGAGGAGGGCAGCATTGCCAGAACAATTTTTGTGACTCATAGCTTGCTCCTACTTACTCCTTGGGAAAAGGGATTGGACTTTGCTCTGGGTGAATTGTCCTTCAGGCCGTTAGTCAAGCCCTACCGGGCTAGATGATCTCTTGACGTCTCTTACAGCATCTAATTCTCTGATTCTGTAATTATTTAAATGTCATTTTCTGTGGTCAGGCTAAAGCAGCAAGTTCTATTTAGATGTTTCGCTTTATGGTTCATTGACTTAAAAAACTCTTCTGGTCTGTTGATTTACTGTGGGTGATAAATGTGCAGGCAGTCAGTACTTGGTAGGGAAAAAGAGTATTTCTGTAATAGTCAGGTTAAAATAATTGTCCATTTGTGTGTTCATATGTTTCCTTAAAACAGAAAATATATTTTTAAACTTGGAGAAGTTTAGAATATGAATAAAATTATGTTAAAATATTGATACAGTTGGTGAGATAAATGTATGTGAAATACAAATCTACATGGTGAGCTAATTAAATCTCTTGTATACAGATGTTTTCCCTATTACTAAAACAGCCCAAGTGTCATATTGTGATCGTATCCAATAATTTTATTGATTGACTTAAAATAATATCTAAAATCAGTGTTTTGCTAAAAACATTTAACAGGCTGTTGCATACAGAAAGGTGTCAGGAGCTAGATTCTGTATAAATGTTCAGTTTCTCTGTTCTGTTACTTTTGGTAACAACTAAACACATTTTAATTCCTCAGGACCAATCTGCATGGTCCTGCTGCATTCTTGTATGTTCATAGTCCAAGCAGATGTACAGATAAGATATATATGGCTAGCTTATCTGGTGTTGCTGGTTTTCTGAGTATCCTGGACTGAAATAAGTGAGGTGAACTCCCTTGTAAATGATGCTTGTATTGTGAATTCCCTGCCTAGTTATATTATAGAAATATTCCTTGTTACTGTAGCAGCAAGCAGGCATTTTAAAGAGTAGAAATCTTTTCCTAAAAGTGACATTAAAGCATTTTCTATCTCCTACTATTCTACACTAAACAAGAAGATAGGATGTTTGTGTTCAAACTTCCAGCCCAGAGTTTTTGGAGGAGAAGGGAGAGCATCATTAGAGGTCACAGGTTGAGAAGCTGTGTGATGCTCTTAGTGAATGAATGCATTAAAGTACATGGAAATACTGTGTCTCTGTGGGATAGTGTGCTTTCCTTAGTCATGTACTATTTAAAGTAAAAGGGCTTTTAGTTTAGTGTAGGCAGAGCAATTAGGATTACCTTGGGGGAAGTGTATCATTATTTTGGAAAATACGAAGCACCATCAAGAAGTTTCTTAACATTCCCAGCTAATTGTCGCAGTACTGAGGGAATTTTCCAGGTTTTGCTTGTATTCTTTAATACCAGTTATTTCTGGTTCCTATCTCAAACCATCTTCTAAGGGGCCAAAAATCCTACATAAATGGAAATGTCTTACAAGATAATACTAAAAGCATTGATAGTAGTAGCAAAGAAGCTATGTAGCTTGTAGAATGTAATAATAGAAATACATTAATTTATGCATGTGGGGATGTGGGAAAGTTCTTTCCTTTTCACTGTTATCTTAATGTTTGATTCAAAGTTGAATTCCAGAAGTGGAAGAATTTTTGCTTTAGGAAATTGTTAAGGTGTTTATTTCATATTGCTGAAAACAAGACAGTGATAATCAAAAGCACTTCCTGGAAAAAGGTGAAATATAAGAAAAACATAGAATTCAGTGGACTTTTTCTAATAATGTACTTGAATTGCTGGTGTAGAAGCTAGTTGCCTGATACATGGTTCTTTCTGGAGCATTACATAATTCTCAATTTAAATAGTTATATACAGTGTGCAATATATAACACTTGCAAGTCACAAGATCCCAAAGCTGAAATTAATCCTCATTCTAAGGCCAGCATGAGGTTTGATGTATACTTTCATGATGGACATCCAGCCCATTGGCGAGGAGAGTACCTAGAAGCTCCTCCTCATGTCTGACTCCTGCTTGGTGACCTGGTTGTTTCTGCAGGGTGTTCCACTGCCTTCTCTGCTGTGGGTTAGTAAGAAGCGGGCTGGATCCACAGTGTGGCAGGTTGGTGGTCTTTCTGTTTGTCATGATGTGGTTCTGGCAGCTATGTGAGTGAGCCTCACTGTGACTACTGGCGGCACTTTGAGATACAGCCTTTATGGTGTGTTTCTGTGCCAGAGAATAGAGCAATTTTGTGTAAATTCTTGAGCAAATCCTATGGAGCTAGTAAACCATAACCACAGTCTGCATTGCTCTAGAAACCAGATTAGTAGTTTGTGTTATTGTCTGTGGTTACAAATGGAGCTGCCACATCAGCTGAGGAAGCAACTGCTTCTGGTCTGGAGCCTGTTGATCCTCATAAGCATGTAATACTGTGCCACTGCTGATGAATGCAGCACTACTTCTGAACTATAAACAAACATGAACATGAATGTCCTAGAGGAAGGAAAGAAGATGTGTTTGTGATTTCCTACTGCATTTGCAGAGCCACAAAGTGGTTTGCAGTTTAAAGCACAAGCTTTAAAGAGGCTAAAATGATACATGTGTGTTAATAAAATGTCCACAGCTACTTGTGTTGACTCCACTGAGAAGTCTCAAAGATAGCTCATCTCAGCAGCAGGATATCCCTGTTGTAAGGACTCACATAAATCTACCTAATTCTATTTCATTTCACCTGGGCACATGTGTCTAATTACTCTTATCACGTGCTATGCTTTCCTTCATGTCTTTGTACTTGCTTTCTGTTGAGACAGCAGCTGGGCTCATCTTTGCCTATGTTAGCAGCAAATTTGGAATCCATCCTTTTACAAAAATCAATTAAGTCAGCTCCTGTTCTGTGCAGTGGTTGTGTAACTGGAGCTACTGCATTGCCTACTAGACAGGATTAGCTGGGAGGGGGCTCGTTTTGCTTAGGTGGGTCCCTGTAACTTAAAGGAGGGCTCTAATGGCTGAGCTGAGAGATAATATGACCTGCTAGAAAGGAGGAGGAAGGGTATTTTCTGTAGCAGGCATTTGGAAGATGACAGAGCCAAATGTCTGGAATGCTGAAGTGGAGAGAAAATCAAGTAGACACCTTTCTGGTGACCACAAGCCCACAGCTGTCAGAAGCATACTGCATACTCCTCCATTGCTTCCCCATGGTGACAGATGTCCTACTTTTGCAATTCAAAACTCTGGTCATGCTAGCTTATGAATTATACAAGGGAAAAAACCCACAGAAATCACTTCACCCACCACGGAAAAGAAGCTACCTCTAGGCTGCAACATTGTCCTTGTTTATCAGTGCAGGACAACTGGAGAGAGCACTTAAGATTTTTAGGAAATGTTAAGCATAAGGTGGCTATTCATTTTTTAAAAATGACCAGGTTGCTAGCACTCTAAGGTTGCATGCATGGAAACACAGACACGTATGCACTGCTTTTTCATGGCTGTGCATTTTCAACACACTTTTATCTGACTGAAAATAGTACCTCAGTGCCCTATCCTGTGTTGACTGGGGGGAAAACCTGACTTATTAGATCACTACTCTATGATCATTTCTAATAATTTCTAATCTGCACCTTCTCCCTGCTGACCTTTAATGCAAGTAGATAGCTAGCCAAACTAATCTTGGTTAAAGGAAACAGTGAACTATTTTTCCAACAGCTCTGGCCAAAAGTATATTTGCTTTGACTTATGAAAGTTTAAAATCTTTTGGGCATGGGGGATCAAACTTCGTGCATGCTTAGTAGCATTTTTTTTTGCATTATTTATGTCTTAAACTGCAAACAATAGCGACAGTATTTATACTCAGGAAATGGCCCAAGTTAATTGTCTGCAGCATAAACTTTCCCTAACTCTAAACAAGGTAAAAAAACAGTAATAGAAGTTTTGAGAAAATATTTGAACAGAGAAAAGTACATAGCAGTGGCAGACCAATCCTGGAAAATAGTGCAGTATTATTCTCTGGTGATACACCAAAAAAACTGGCAAACGTTCAGGTATTGTGGATTGAACTTGGGTGGGAATGGTATTTTAATATAACTTGCCCTTTCCATTTACAGAGAAAGTAGCAAATACTCAATGTTCTGAAATGAAAAGATGTCTCTGACCCTCCCAGTTCATTAAACAGAGGGAAAAACATTTACTCTTTTTCATTCTGGATAACAAGGATCAATTCATATGTTTGGAAATAATCCAAACATGGGGGTTTTTTTGTGGGTTTTTTTTTTTTTTTTTTTTTTT
>NDXB01015707.1:228221-263945 GCA_002631895.1 Agapornis roseicollis | reverse complement strand
TTTGGTTTTTTTTGTGTTTTTTTGTTTTTTTTTTGGTTTTTTTTTTTTTTTTTTTTTTTCAGATTGTGTGTATGACTCTTAAATATTAACAGAAAATACGTTCAAGGACTGGTGTAACCTTACTGTGTTTTCAGTGCATACTTAAATTATCTGGCACTTGCTTAAGAGCTTCAAATACCTCATTATATTTGAAAAGAAAACGAGTGAATAGTTCTGGAAATTGAACAAATTATACAATTTAGTTCAAAATCAGGTTTTAAGATACTTAATTATAAATCACAACTTCTGACAAGTCTTATGAAAAAATGCTGCAGGGACATAGTTTTTAAAAAGCTCTGTCAATATTCATTAATTTATAACTTGAAAAATTGATAATATACACCTCATATTGGTAATTGATAATATACACCTCATTTAGCATTGCATAGGTGCAGATAGAAGTATTATGTGTATAGGTTACTGTGGACCTCATTAAAGCTCAAGTTTATATTTCTTTCAAGTTTACATTACTTTCAAAACCTATTCATTTGGACTGAAATATCCCATTCATTTTGTTACCTAAAATGTATGTTTTGGAAAGGATAAGCAAGAGTTTGGGGATGTGTTTATTTTTTTGGCTTGAGGGGCATTCTTCTGTTTGAACAATACTTAAACTAAATCATAAACTGAAAATATCACCTGTAAGTAATCATTTCCAGATGAGAGTGCATAAGACTTTGACTTTGACCTGCCTGATCTGGAATCTGATTTCCAAGTGTTTTCAGCAGAAGTGTTTTCTTTATTTTGCTGAACTCATTATTGTGCACCTAGGAAAGGATCTCCTTTATACACATGTATCCTAATTACATTTTTAGTGAGCTGGCTGGCCAGCCAAGGTCACAGTTAAGGTGGGTAGCTCTTAGAGTTGTGTAAGGTCATTCATCCAGACTCCTGAGCAAAGAGAAGAGAGAATCCTTTCCTGCAGTCTGGCTGTATTCCTAACACATAAAGTTAGTTAACACATACAGTTAATAATGGTATTTTTACAGCAAGATGCTGCAGTGAAATCCCTGATAATATACCAGAATTGGAAGAGAAACATACTTTAAATACCTGCAAGAGGCAGTAGGTTTTAGATCATGCTGTTATTTATACAGGTGTTACTACTGTGCAGGACTCCACAGATACAGAACAATCAGATGATTTCTGCTCAGAGATCCTACAACTTCAGTGAAAAACAAGAGCAAAGTGATGCTACAGAAGTGGCAGAATAGGGAAAAAAAGGGTGCAGCTATGGTCAGTATGAGAAGAATGTGCTCAACACACCTCTATCTATCTGATGTATGCTAAGCTCCTGTAGATAAATGAGAAATTGAGTTCTGTTGCAGAGAGGTCTTTTCAAGAATGAAGGGGGTACAAAAATGAAAACTTAACGAGCCTTAATCAAGACTGACATTTTTTGCCAAATCGGAGAGGAGAGCTACTATTTCAGTGTTTAAGCAGATGTGACTGATAGGTGGATTGAGGAGGTCTTCATGTAATGGAAGGACATGAAGACTGAGGATACAAAGGCAAACTTTTTACTATTCCTTTACTTTGAGTGTACCCCATATTTTTCATAAAATTCTATGACAGTCTCTATATGTCACTTATTTATAAAGTTTTTCTTGCTCGACTTACATGCTTAAATACATAGGAAATATAAAAATACTATTTTGTCTTTTATGGAAATACTTTATAGTACTTTTAATTGAACAGTAAAAAAGCTCCGTAATGAGAAACAAAAATGCTGTCACTTCAGGATTCATTTAAACCTGGTATTTATAAAGTACCCTTACTTACAAAGACTACTTTGAGTAGCTTGTAATAGCAGAGCCACTTGGATCATAGCATAGATGAAAGAGGTTATTCCACTGGGAGTATTAAATTTAAACTAGTCACCTCTGGTTTGGCTTTTGAATTATGACAGGAGTATCAATGATTGCTGCTGTTAGAAGTCTGAGGAAGCCTTTGGCTTGCTAACAGTCTAGATATTAACAATTTTGAAGTCTCTTCATACCAAGGGACTATTAAGATGAAACAGTAGCTTTAAAATAAGTACCATCATTCCCTCCATTTATCTTGAAGGAGAGAATTAATTAGGCTTGTTTATCTGAGAGGAATGACAGATTAAATTACAGGGAATGCCCCTAAACTGACCCTGTGACTGAGTTGAGTTTGCCAGAGACTTCATCTTTTTCAGCATTTTAGCTCCCATTCTTTTCAGCCATGTTCCCTCTTGCTGTTTAAACTATAAAAATGACAAACCAGGAATTAAATTTGTGTATTTTCCTGTTAGCAAAGTCAATGATCCCATGCTTCAGAAATCACACATCCTCTTTTTCTTCTATAAAGGTTGGGACAGTCCTGTAGCAAAAATTTTGAACTGTAAGTTCAGATATAGAATAAAGGCAGAAACCTTTTTTTTTTTGTTAGTTGTGTAATACTCCTCTGACTCTTTAGTTTCAGCCACATCCTTTCTCTTTTTCTGCTTACTCCAGGTGCAAGTACAACACTTTCCATGAAACTGCAAAAATGAGGACTTCAGCACTGTAATGAACTAAATTCCCACATTTAGTACTGTGTCAGTATAGCTGTCTTTTTAGCACATTGCAAGCTTTTACCATGCCATAGGTGATGCACTGAAATGAAGAATTTTGATTGCATTCTAGGTAGGCCTTGCTAGCACCTTTGGACAAACTTTAGGATCGTATCAGCTCCTAGCAGAGTGATTCAGGGGCAACTGTGCTGGAGTTAGTGCTAATGCGCAATCACCAATGAAAAGGAAAGCAGAAGAAATTTTAAGGTCTTGGAAGTCATTAATACTGAAGAAATCTTGTAAAATGATTTTCTTTAAAAAAGAGTGTGCCTGAATTCTCTACTGGCTATTTTTATACCTGTTAGATTTACTAAGTAACTAATTTCATTGATACTTAAGAGTAAAATTCACAAAGCAATTTAGAGAAACTGCTATGATAGCTTTTCCACTTTTCCCTGCTGAATATTTCACACTTTAATTAGATTTCTTCTGCTTCTATTTTTAGTTAGGGCATGCAACTCATTCCATGTTTAAAGACCATTCAGAAGCATAGCTTCCAGCTAATCAGTGGCCCTGTTTGAGATGAAATAGCTTTGTTGAAAGCTAGCTCTGTCTTTACTGTGTGTACCAGGCTTTAAAGGAATATCATCTGTATGTGAGAAATGTAACCTAGGTGAAGGTGTTAAGAGTAGAAAACCCATTTTTTTACCCTTGTTTTGTCACCACCTCTGCAACTTGTCCAAGTGGTTAGATCTCTCTTTAATTTTTTTGTTTTATATCATATTTAGATGGTAAGATGTTTGAGCCAAGCTTGATTCTTACTACATCATTAGATGTTTCAATAGTATAAATGAAAAAAAGCTTTAGATGTTAATTATAAAATGTGTTGTGCTTTATATGCTATATGCAGTAATTTACACATGTGCATGGGGACAAAATGGACTTGCTTCCTCATTTATATGAGGAAAAGTAAGAAGGAGGAGGATCTGGATATCAATCTGTAGAAGGGAAAATGCTGTCTCACTTAGATGATACTCTTGCATGTTCAGCTTCCTCTGCAGAGTATCTCTCTCACACCTTACCCAGACAGTCCCTGAAGACTGGCACTCCCCTTTTCTGTCTGACTGAAAGGGTTTTATGCCTCCCTCTTTATTTATGATTCCCAACTGGCAAAATAAGACAGATTGCAGGATCCTCCAAGGTAATACAGCCTTTTGGATATGTACGAAATATTCCTATCTGAGGGTCCATGTGTGGCTTCTGGCTTGTTCTTTCAGCAATTCACCTTAAATGGTCTTGGTATAGAATTAATGCCTGCCTGTCCTGGTTAAGTTAAGCAAACTTCACTTTGATTATTTTTCCATATTCTGACATTGTTATGCAGTCACGTCTTGCCCATCACAGTTGTCTTACATTACTGATGGGTTAATTAGCCTCATATACTGAGCAGGTTTCTTTGTAGCACTGCAGAGACTTTAAGGAATTGTGACTTTATGCAACTTCTTTGTAAATTCTTATATTCTTTCAAATGGAAGTGTGGGGCCACTGGAAGTCAAGAATAACACTGAATGCTGTACATGGACCAGTGTAACCTTCTGAAGCCTGCTGAAGTCACATCCACAGTGACTCTTCAGGCATCTGTATATACATACATATGTAGCTATTTCAGTATTTTCATGGGAAATGCTAATAATCAGTGAGAATTCAGTCCAACCTCATGGGATTAAGAATGTGCTTGATTACTAAAGAGAAAGTTCCAATTTACGTAAACTTACATTATGCAGCGTGACTGCAAGTCTCACACATTTATTTTTTGTTAAATTCTGACATTTGGAATTAAGCAGTCCAAGAGGGAGAGAACATTTCCAGCATATAAGTAACTGTTGTCTTAGTGTGTTTCAGACTCTTCCATTTAATTTGCTTTTCAGTTTCTTCAGAGGATTTTGTCATTGACTTTTATAGATATATTTTCACAAACATTGTAATTTGACATCATAATTAGTTTTTCAAGTACTTGGAAAATATAACCTGTTGTATCAGTTTAAAATTATTACTAAGGGTAATAAAAGAATCATTATATGATGATTAATATTTAACGTAGAATTGTTCTCTTGCTTGAGAACAATTGATAATGATTGAATGTAGAGGGAAAATAATGTGGAACTGAAAAGAACTGAAGAGCTCCAGTCCTTACCAGAAGGAAGGTTTTGCTGGCAGTGCTGAAGGTAATTTTTGAAGTTTATATAATCATACCCAAAACTGTCACTCACCTGCAGTCCCTGGAGACATTTTCTGAGGCTGACCTTTGTAACTGCATTAGCAGCCTGTGTGTTTCACAGAAGTTTCTGAGATTCACAATAAAAGTAATGCTGACTTCCATTACTACTGATACTAAAAATCTATTTAGCCTAGAGATGTCAAGTGGAAATTGAGGATGCTAAAAACTGGGTACAGCTTCACATCAGACAGACTTAGTTTGAGCTAAAACTGTAACATAGCATCTATACAGGAAAATGAAGTAGTAGACTATTTAGAACTTGCTTATAGAGTCTTGGATTGAGATCATTCAAACATTTATCATATTTAGTACTCAATAACAGAAGTCACAGATTTAGTTTTAGCATAAGTACATGTAAAGATTGACTGTCTGTCCTTAGAATGAGATGCTTACTATGCATAGAAAACCTTGGAAAGAGTAGGCTTTTGGGGAAAGGGAGGTGAAACCAGGTGTTAAAAAGTGCTGAGGAAGTGTTTGATGCATGTTTGATATCAGCAGACCACAGTTCCCCTTAGCAGGTATTCTCATGAAAAATGCATACCTCTTTTCTGTTCCTGCGGCATAGCAGATAAACAGAATGGTTTGAAAAGTAGTTCTCTTTGGAAAGCTTTCTAATTTGTTGAAGAAGTGACTGTGCAGAAGAGTTAACTGCTTCTTAACCACCTCTTCGTTTTGGTGATATTTCCTGCTTTTTTATTTTGAGCAGGAAAAGCAGCTAAAACACAGTCCTAGAAAGCAGTGAGCTTGGTTTATATATTTGAAAGTCTTTTTGTTTTCTGTCTTGAGACTTAATTGTCAATAAGACAGAGTTGTATTATGACCACAGAACAATTTTTATTCACAAAGAGGAAGTCTGAAAAGCACTGAGCTCCATAGAAAGAGTGAAAATTACAGACTAGATTTTATTTGTGCATCAGTAGTGAAGGAGAGTCATATGTGGTGCCAGAACATGTATTGCATCCTGTGGCTGCTGCTTTCTATATTTGCTAAGCCATGGTGTGGTGGCATGAAGCCAAATATGTCAGGTTTTCACCACCTTAGTGTTTCTCAGTCTGTAGGGAATCCCCACTTTACTTACTAAAAAAGACCTCATCTTCTTTTTAATTAATGCCAAAGGGTGGAGTTGGAGTTGAACAGACTATGATGTTCTCTAACACTGTATGTCCTCAAGGCTTTCCATGTATACGTACATGTTAACTGATTTAATGTTGCTGTGATTTTTACCTAGATGAATGTTTCATTTTGTCGCAGTAATTACACAATGATATAAAATACCATCATTTAAACCCTAAACTGTCAACTCCATGATTCTCATACAAATTCAGAAGTTAGTTTATGTGTCATACAGAGTTTTGTTTTAGACACAGTATGTCCTCTTAGCTGGAGAGGGTGGTCTGCCAAGAAATGAAATAAAGAGAGAAGGTACATGTGGTGCTGAGGAGGTGAGTAGGAGTCCTATCAAAAGTGTAACTTTATTATGCTTTAACATTTTTTAACACAATCAAAATAACTTTTCACTTTCTGTGTAAGGCAAGAACTTACAAGAGTGCATAAAAAAGAAATACTCTGCAAAATCTGTCAGCTGAAAAAAGCTTCTCGTTGAGCATCAGAAATACTGATCTGTGATTTCCTGTGAGCTAATGCTGGAATGCTCTGCACTTTTTACTGCCACATCTTTCCCCGTAAAGATAGCTTCTAAATTGTTCAATATTCACAGCTGTCTTATCTTTACTCTTCAGAGACAGCAGGTAGACAAGATGATAACCCAAGCTTTTTTCCTAGGAAACCTGGAAACAGGATGAGCAGACACTTTCTTACTTTGAACAAGACAACTCATTAGTATAATCAGGATTGTCAATCCCATTTGGCACTAGCTATTGCTTAAATATTGTCAGCAAAGCATATTGCAAGCGAGCTTGTAAAGGAAGCAACATAGTCATGTTGTCATAACTTCACTGCAGGCTGTTAGTAGTCAGGGGGTACATTTACCAGATCTTTTACTTCATCTGGAAAGATCAGTTTGGCATAATAAGCAATTAACATTGCATATTTCCAGTGCCCTTCCAGGTTGCAGTTCTGTTCTTTTTGTCATTAGAACATGTGAATGACTTTCTAGTTTAAATTATAAATATTTGTGTGCAGACTTTCCTTAGTAAACAGAGTTGGCAGTGGCAGTCAGAAATTTAATCTTAATTTTCAGATTAAATAAAAAAACATTTACTTTGACAGAAGAACTAACCCTTTTTAGTAGTTCACCTTTTTAATGTCCATTATTTTTTCTTCCTACAGTTTGCTGCTACAAAGCAGAAAATCATTTTAATATTAAAAATAGAATTTTTAGATGAATGTAAAGGATATGATGTGAACTATTAATGGATTTGAGGAGTTATAAAAGCAAAATTCCTCTTTGAGCTGTTTATCACCAAGTTTAGATATGTTTGTGGTACTGTGGATATCTGGAATTTATTTTGTTCCAGCTAAAAACCCCTCAACAGTGTAAGCTTTTTCCTACGGGTTATTTCTTAAGTATTACTGTTAAGACAGATAATGCAAGTTGACAGGATCTGTAGTTGAGGGGTAATTCATATGGAGTCTGCATTCAAGGGTTGTATTTTGGCAGGCAAAGGACATTGGATATTTGGAAACTCTTTAGCAGAATGATCGTTTTACTGCTTTTTAGATACAGGTTCATGCCAGGCATGTGTACAAACCACCTATCTAAGTGTCTTTGAAATACAGTGTCCTCACAAAGGCAAACCGTATTTGAAATGGCGTCAGATGTTAGGCAAATGCTTCTCCAGCACGTGTCTGTGCATGAATGGAGAAAGATTGTACCTTGCAAAAGTGACTGATGGCAGTGTTTATTTTCAAGACCACACACAAATGTTATTTCTAGGCTCTGTGAATTGTTCTTGAAGTCGGTAGAGAATATGTTCATACATGGTTTAACTACATTTCCAGTTTGGCAAATCTGTGTTAGAATTTGTTGGTTTGCATCAGAACATTGCAGCTAGTTTTGAACTGTTGCATGGGTGGGACGCTGTACTGTAGCCAAGGACACCTGGTTTTCCCTTTTTAATCATGAAGTCAACTTTAGTGTAAGGAATTGAAAACTGTAACCTCCAGTGAAGTTGGGAGCCTGTCGGGGAACATATGTTGAAAAGGTTTGTGTATTATACTGCCAACTTAGGCTAGAAGCTCTTTGTGGCTTTGCTCTGTTGAAAGCAGGGATTTGGTCTGCAGTTCCTGCATAATTGCTGTTCAGAGCAGCGTGAGCAAGATGCCACCATTTATCAAATGCCCTAGTCCAGGCTAAGTTACTTAGATGCATATAAACTGAACTTTCTGTTCCTGCCTTTCCTAAAACGGCTCAGGCCTTCTCCACCCTGAACTCCCTAGAGTTCAGTTCATTGCTTAGATTTACACTTTAATTTGCTTAAGAGATCTTAGAGACAACTGCAATGCAATGAGGCAAGCCAAGTCCTGAGATTAGTTGAAGGTAGCCAGATAGCGAACTTCAGAATGGGAGAGCATAACACAAGAAGGTGACTATCAAGTATGATAAGGACTGTCAAGTATAATAAGGAACGGAAATGAAAGGGGAAAACAATTAGGAATATGTTGATTTAAGGGCAAAAGTGGGAAGAAGAAAGCTAAAACTGATGGTGGAGCATCCTGCCATATTTTTCCTGCTCAGGAAGCTAGCTCCCAGTCAACATGGAGCAAGTAATTATTCAACTGCTAAATGGGGGGCAAAGTCCCTTTTTAGAAAGTTGAAGGAGAGAGTGCTCTACCTTGAAAAATGATTTGGAAGCAATGTTTCAAGCAGTGTACTTGTGATTGAAAAATGTGTCATAGAGCATAATACAAACATACCTAGAAACAAGAGATTTCAGTTAGGATGGAACACAAGTGGATTTCTTTGCTAATTTACACAAGTGAAAAATACCCCAATACGTAACACTGGCATCAGCAGTTTTCAAGGAGTATTATAGTCTCCTACTCTTCATATATGTGACAGACCCATTAGGAGAGGTTGTAAATGCAAGTGCAGCTTTGTGAATTGGAATTTCTTGGAATATATTGTAGTGGTGGTACTGACGGTACAGGTTTTTAAAACTGCTATTTTCTTGAGTGAGGAGATCCTATACTTGTAAAGTTTCTCATGTCTGACTAATTTTAAGAACTGCAGTAGACAGTGCATTATGCCTGTGCTTAATTAAAACATCAGCTAAAACTTTGTGCAGTCATATTAGGGAGAGGTTGGATAAAGATTGCTGATTATTCTTTAATATCCTAAGAAAACCTTTTGGCATAACTGTGGCTTCTAGTTTCACTCAATTAAGTGAACAAGTCCTGAGCATGCAGAAAGACTTGCAGGTAGACCTGAGGAGAGATTAAAAGCAGTGAAATGAGACTAGTTACTGCCAACAAGGAATTAAAACTGAAATATAATAAACCCCACAATCTGTCAGACTTTTTCTTAAATCAGGCATTTTAAATGGAGTGGTATCTGGTCCTTCCATTTTTGTTTTCCTCCTACCTCTTCTTGCAGTATTTTGGCACAGTATTTGGTATGAATCATGTGCCGGGCGCTTAGGTGCCTTGTGCACTTGCTCAAATTCTTCATCTCCCAGGGAACAGTGCTGGAGTCACCATCCCTGGAAGTGTTCATAAACTCTGTGGACGAGGCCCTCAGTGTCATGGTTTAGTGGTGGTCTTGGCAGTGCTGGGGGAAAAGTTGGACTTGATGATCTTAAAGGTCTTTTCCAACCTTGTTGATTCTATTCTATGGAACAGGGAACAATGTCAGTCCTGAACGACTACAGGTGGTGGTGGTGGTGGTGAGGAGCAGGCAGGGCGGGCAGCATTCCTTGGGGAGGAAGGGGCTGTTGACCCTTCACGTACCTGTCTGCCAACAGAAGGTACCACACAATGGCCTGGCTTGGTGGATGCTCACACAGGGGACAGCAAATTGCCCCTGCGAATTACAGGTTTCTGTACAGCTGCTGACCCATTGTCACAGGTGCCTGCTGGGACTTGTCGATGCTATCGCTGTTGACACGCATCTGTAGAAATTCTGTTCAGTTTTCCGTTGTTTCAAGAGCATTAAGTCTTGCAGCTCCTGTCTGCCCACACCTGTAGTAGCTCTTGGAATCTGGTGCCCTACTTTTGAATTTCTTCAATTAATGTTACAAATTGCTCACTTCTGTTTTCCTCTGCAGCAAAGGGGTTACACTTACACCTGGGCACAGTGGGTGTTGAAGTGCCTGCAGAGAAAAAAAGAGTTACCCATTAATGAGATCTGGAGAAAATGGAGACTGAATTTCTATCATGACAGTTCTGTACCTCAGTGTTTGCAAGGTTTCTAATTTCTGATCTGCAGTCTCTCCCATCTGTGAATTTATCTGTGTGGGAGTAGCAAGTGGCAAATAGAAAGTTTAAAGCTGAGAACACCTGGGCAAGTTTTCTTTATTATTAAAATTTAATAATTGTACATGGTTGTTGAGTTTTACATAGCCCTGGCCTAGTGAGGTTCCTAGCAGAGAAAGGTGGTTCCTGACAGACCGTATGTTACCATCTTGGGTTTCATGATTGTTTCTAGGTTAAAGAGCACATAAGAGACTATTTTACTGTTCCTGAGTAAATGGGATGCTATTCTGTGTTCAGAAGGCAGTTTCTTTAGCCTTTTCAAAGGAAATGTTTAGTACTGCGATGGCAGTAAACAGCAGAAACAGTGATGCACAGGAACAATGTTTCCATTACCATCTTAGCTAATCAGTTGGCTAAAATTCCAGTTGTATAACCAAATTCCAAGCATTAAGTTTACAGAGACTTGGGTATGGGGAGGGCCAGAGAAATACTGATTAAAGAATGAGTGCTTGTTTGACTGCTAACTGCAAAGTGACTCTTCAGTAGCAAGGAGTTCAGTCCTCCAAGAAGAACAAAAATGGTTTGGTAGGAATTTTGTCATTGCAGTTACTTGGATGAATTTTATGTGCTGGGAGGGGAGCTTAGCACAGCAGCCTACAAGATCCTTAAGACATTCCGAGAGGAAAAGGATTAACAAGGGTAACACTGACATCTGATAGCTTTTGACTGTTGTATGTTGATATATATGTTAATCACTAAAGAAGCTTCCATGAAAAATCAAAGGTTTACTTTTATATAAAACTTACAAGATGCAAATATATAAATATAGTAATTTAATAGGTTGTGTAATGCTTTATTATTAAGATAGGATATGACAAAATAATATATAATTCATATAGCATGTAACACAATGAATCCTAAAGGGTCTGTTATACTGTGCATTTTCGGTTGTCTCGTGCAGATATTTTCCGTCTTAGGGAAACTGAGAAGCATAAAATTGCAAACAGAGGAGGTGCGAAGGGTACTCTGTAAAAGGGAGAAGGCTGCTGAACAAATCCTTTTCTTACGACAATACCGCGTTGCCACAATTTCTTAAATGCCAAGGTGTAGGGGAACCAAGATTCTTTCTAGCTGTGAACTTAGTCATCTAACAGGAGATTGCTGTCTCCTTTAGCTAAAACTTGCATCAGCAATTACAAATATAATAGAAAGTGCTCATTAGTTTGTAGCACTACGTCCTATTTTTCTTTGATTTTTGTAGTGAGGAGAGGGAGCACAGGGCATCCCATCCATCTGGTGCTGAACAAGTCTTCAGAATATTTTACCTGAATGTTCAGACGAATAATTTGTTGCTCAGGGTTTGCCTGGGACAGAAACAGCAGTGTCACAGTCACATCAAAGGAACTTGCCAAAGAATCTTTTGATTCTGTAAAAAAAGCTTCTGGTGAAGAGCATCACTGGGGAAACCGGCTTCAGTGCTCAGAGCAAACAACTCATCATGCAAAGGCATGGAGCCTTGTGGTAGTGTTGCTTCATCTCTGATACACACCTCTGCTACAGCTGAGTGTATTATAGATACAGTGAACAAGCTCACCTTAGTTGGTACTGTAATAACTCCCCTGCTGCCATGGTCAGAATTATAGTGTCAGAAGAATTCCTTCCAGATATTCATCAAAATGTTAGTTTGTTCTTGCCAGTAGCAGCAAATCTGAGTCATACCCCCAGTGTGGCTGAGAAAGAGTTGGTCAGCAGTCTGAAGCCAGAAAGCACATGCTAAAGTCTTGAGCAGTGTGAGAAAAAGGTTGAACAATAGACAGGAGGATATGAAGTGCCATTCAGTCTCTTGGTGGAACTGGGTAGGACGTGACTCATAAGACAGAGGAATAGGAAGCTGTGGGATTGCCCCTGGATTGTCTGAGGCTTCATTCACAGCTATGTGCCAGCCACAATAGCATGTCAGTGTGGAGAGCTGAGGGTCAGCTGCAGTAAATACAGACTAAGACCTGGTGAACTGATGCAATATTTACCTTGTGAGATGATGTATGGATAGTAAAGAAAAAGGGGAAGTGAGGTAGAGACACTGGAAGCCTGGTGTTGTCAACATGTCTTCATACTGAAAGCACTACAGGGTGGGAATTTATCCATAAATCCATTAAGACTAACTTACATGTAAGTGCCACAGACCCTTGGTGCTATGATTTGATAGAAGAAAAACCTTTCCAGGATTTCTTTTTCTTCTCTAGGCAAAATGTTCTGCTAGTCTTTCTTCAGCCCACCTACTACACTACCATCCTTGTGTGTCCAGTCCAATGTGATCCAGTCTCTTCCCCACTTCTCTTACCTATTTTTGCAGTTACTGAGAATTCAGTTGATTAATAAGGCCCATTTGTGGAGAAAATGTGAACAATGTCTTGATCTGGAGCTGCTCACATATCTATATTAGTAAGTCATGGAAATAGATGTTGAGTGCTTCAATTAGGCATTCTTCCATTTCCTATCACCTTCTGCTTCTCTTAAGGTTTTAATCTCTGTGTGTCAGAAAATACCAGCAGACTGTGGGGATTGCCAGAAACTAATACTAATTAAAATTCCGTGATATAAAAAGCAGCGTGCAGTGTTTGAGCTGAAAATGTTAGAATACTTTCCAGGAATTCCAGTATATTAAATTCTGCTGTGACATTTGACTTACGGCTTGGTAATTTTTTTTTTTGCTTCAGCACAGTGTAATGACAGTAAGTCTTAGTCTTGTAAATATGCTCCCACACAAATTCTTCATGTCATCACATGTGGGAGTTCACATAATAAGAAAGGAATGTTCCTCTCTCCATGTTTCTTTACAAACCTGTCTTCATCATTTAAACCAATGTCAAATTTTCTTTAAAGATACAATATCTACCTGTCTGAGCAACTAGTTCTGGGCTTGGTTGCTTATATTATTGTTCAGAAGTGCTGTATTCTTAATTGACTTTGTTGATAAGCGGATTACAAAAGGTTTTCTCTTTTTTCTTTTTAATATTCAACAACAGGTACTGTACTTGATTGGACTGCCTGATTTGGGGTGTTTTAGTGGCAACTGCAGCCTCAGAACTGGCTTAGCTTGTTACATAGGGATTCCCCAGCTGGCATGTTGACATAAAAGCAGCACAGCTGCCTTCATCACCAGGCTTTGGTTGAGGTTCAGATTACAGAGGTGGAAAGGAGAAAGCAAGACATGAGTTCAGGTCTGTGTCTGTACTTTGTCGGATCCTGTGAAACTCCGTTAAGGTCCTTACCAATTTAGTTAGTTTAAGTTGTACTGATCTGTTTCTGAATGATGCTGGAGACTAAATTTCAGGGGCAAAATGGGTAATTTAAATCCACTTTCAACACAATCACTGATGTGTTGACACTAAACCTATACTGTAGCTATGAATTTATGTGCCCAAGGGTCTACAAGCAAAATCTGCATCACTGGACCAAAGTAAAAACAACTCCTCATAGTTTATCTCTCATGTACAGGACAAGTAATCTACTCCTGTTTAATGATCTAATAATGTTTGGTTAATGAGCACTTCCTTCATATTTATAAAAAAGGGTGGATACTTTGATATTAGCTTCACAAAAGGAGAGCTGTGTTGAAATGAAGGCATTTCAAGTGGTTAGTGGTTCCCTTGCAATGCTGCAGCTTCATCAGAGATTGCATTGCCCTCTGAAACTGCCCGCCTTGTTCACAGAACCCAAGCTCCAGCCAAACTGGAACTGTTTTGCACTCACACACAAGCACGTTTCTAGAACAAGATCAAATATTCTGATGTCTGACTATTCCTCTTGTGCTAAGGTATAATGGAGCTGTGTCAGATTTATTAAAGGGAAAATATTACCAATTTGTATTTGAATTGTAATTTGATTATTATTCAGCATCTTAGTTGTGTAAGACACATTCAGTTTCTGTGTTGCAGTTGTTCTGTCTGTTCCACCTGCACTCTGAAGCAGTTTTATGGTTGATCAGAAAAATGTTTTAATAAGTTTCTTCTGATAGAAGTACAGTTGCTGCTTCTGAGATTGATCTGGGATATTCACTGAGCTGTAGCTGGGAGGAGTGGGGGCCACTGCTGTTGCCTCTGTGTGCCTAGGATACCTACACCTGAAACATTAGTACCTGAATTTCCTTGTTTAAAAAAATAAAATGAAGCTTTGCATTGAAATTAAGGATGTTTGTAAGCAAGCAGAGAATGTATAAAGAAAATAGATATTCATGTTTGCAGAATGTTTAGTTGTGGTTGGAATGAGAAATTTTTTTTTCCTTTTTTTGTTCTTTTTTGTTGTGGAGAATACTGTACAGCATATTGAATACTTTGAGGTTAAAAGCTGGTGGACTCCAATTCTTCGCCTTATATTCTTTTAGCATCAAAAGCCATACAGTTTTGTTTTCCTTGATATTTTTGAAACGATGTCTCCTAATACTGCTGTCTTTAAAAAAAAGTTACTTTAGTCTTCTCATAAGACAAAAATAAATTGTATATCTGATTAGCCCAATAGGAGGAGAATGAGAATGGAAAGCAAAGACAGAAGGGTCATTCTCAGCAATTAGACACCTCTTTCTTCAGTAACAAAGTAATTGCCAATTATACAAGTGAATTCAGATCAATTATAACAGTATTTTCAGAGCTGTGACCACGCAACAAAACAACCTTTCATTTTCTGTGGACATGTCCTTTGTAAATCTGTTGTATTTAAATAATCATATTAAATGGAAGCTCTGACATTTTTGTGTCAGCTAGCATCAGTATCTGTTCTGCTTTTCTGCTTTTTCTGGATGCATATATGCTCTCTATAAAATTAGAACAGGAAGACATGCTAATGTTTCTTTTTTTTTATATCATCTGTTCAGCTTTGAATACTTCACACCACGCTATAAGGTGCTGTGACATATCAATTACTTATAAATGACTTATGTGGTTCTGGTATTTCAGTAGGAGTCACATGGAAAATGCCATGACCATCTGCAGAGTGGAAGTCTGGAAACACTGTATTACTATATACAGCATCCATTCATTCTGTATGGCACTGAAATAATTCTGACAAATAGTACTGTTTGGCTATAAAATGATTGAGGCTGATGATACAAACAGGTTTTAAGACTGCCTGAAAGTATCTGTACAGTATCATATCAATATTTTACATAAGCTGTTTCAGATGTAGAATACTAAAAATATTAGTTGTATTCTAAGGAAAATAACAGGGTAGTCAAAAACAAAGCAGAAGTTACAATGGACTGGGCAGTAGTTGAACTTTTTCTGTGACCACAGCATCATCACAAGTAGCAGACATGCAGAAGGATGTGGAAACCTGGCATTCACAGTACAGTGCCCTGTTGCCACCCTGGTCCTCCAGAACTTTTCCAGTATCTTGGCTTCAATGCAGGTTTAGCTTAGAGTTTTATTTTTCAGGTTCGGAGTGTTATTTTCATAGCCCTTTTTGCTTCTGACAGTCAAAGAAATACACTGTCATGTGGAGGGATAAGGGTTGATCCTATTTTTCACTTAACTGGGAGTCTAGTTTCCTCTCATCTTCCTGTGTGCTGCAGTGACATGAAGAATTGCAGAGTACTTGCGAGACTCCAAGAGAGAATTCCCATGATACACTTGGTGCCGTGTTTTTCCCACTCCAGCTCCCATGGTAGGGGGTCCACTGAGGACGTGATGAAGTATGCTTGTAACGTCATGCTAATTTACACAAGGAACTGTTGTAGCCCTATGCATGGACAGTGTTCAGGCAATATGGATATGACTTAAAGTAATTTTTGCCTTCCTCTGGGCTGTACCTTCCATAAGAAATATAGTATCTGCCCAAGGAAATAAGGACAGATGAAACCTTAATTTTAGTTATTCAGGATCACCTGGTGAGCAGGGGACTGAAATGAAAGGTCAGCTTTCAAATTCTTTGATTGTACTCTTGCATTTGGTGACTAAACTTGATTGATTCTTCTACAGAGCTACTGTAATGCTCTTCCTTGTTATTACATTGCACAAATAACCAGCTGTTAACTTCTTTAAAAGACAACTGAAAATGAGGTACATAGCATCCTGATAATTTCTTCCTTTGAGATAATTGCTGTGGTTGCTCTGCTTCTACAAGCCAGGAAGAGGGACAGACGGAAGGTCTCACCCAGATCAATGTGAGGGAAGATACACATTTATAGGGCAGTGTGGTAACTCCATGACTCTTAACTTGGTTTGATGAGGATCTTACTGTGTGTAAGGTGCTAGTAGCAGTGTGTAAGGACTAACAGAAACCATTCCTCTGGAAAAGCACAGGGACCTCTGATTTAGAATAGAATTTATTTTTAAATGGGGGCTTTTCCAAAATATCTTTGTTTTGCTTTGGGATTATTGCCAAAAATATGTTTTTGTAACATTTTGTAATTGTTATCTGCATCCTTAGATAACATTATTTTTGTTGTTCAAAACTGTTAGAATAAGAAGCAGAAAGAAGGAGGTATAAACTCTTATCAAAAATGCAGGCAGTTACCTAGCAAGACAAAAGGAAAATGACAGAGAGAGCGAAAGAAAAGCTGGATTTGAAATGCAGCAAAAATTACTATCTTGCAAAATTATTCCAGCGTGTGAGCTTGCTACAGTGAAGAAATGTGACTGAAATGCTTATCATCATGTTCAGGTGAAGGGAAGTTTACAGACACCGCATAAAGTTAGGAAGTGATTCAGTAGGTTAAAGGCAGTCAAGAGTCTGAGATTGCTGAAGCAGCACAAATGAGACAGCAACTCCTGTCTGGAGATCAGGATAAATGTCAGAGAGAACACAGCTGAAAACAGACAAGTTTTTCAAAGTTGAAAAGTAAAGGGTGTCAATGAAGTATTGTCAAAACATTTCAAATTCTGCCTGAAGATAAATAAGAAAATTGTGAATATAGCAAGGAAATGTTTACTGTAATAAATACCATTTATATAATACATTCATCAAAGGATCTTGAAGTGTTTTACAAAGGCACGTATTTTATTTTTACTTTGTAGGTGATTGAACTGAGCAAATTAAGTGACTTGATCAGTTACACAGAATGTCAGTAGCACAGCCAAACTACTGATCAAGAGCCACTACATCCAGCAGTCTAAATGTAAAGATGCTACAATATGCTGTTTCATGTAGGCAGCTGTCATTTCTGTGTAATGAGACCACAAAAAGGCTAGACTGCTGCATTATGATCCCCATGTTAGCTGAGTTCAGAGCATCACAAAAGTATTGCTAAGCATATAGGAAACCAATGACAAACGTTTAATCAAGATAGCTTGAAATTTCTTTTTGCATTTTGTCTGCATTTCACAGCATATTTTAAGTGGCATGTCAGGAAAATGTAGGTTCAGCCTTGCCAGCAACAGAAAGCAAAGAAGGAAGCAGCGGTACTTGGCTCCCAGCAACGTTCTCTTGGGAACAAGTCTGAACTGAGGCAGCTTTAGGGCTGTTTAGTTAAATTAGAGTTTTCCTTCAGTGCTCTGCGTGATGGGGTGGTTCTTTTAAGGACACCACCATTTTGCAAACATCTGAAAAAATGAAATACACTCTTAGGAAATAGGCATCTTACTGCATTGCCTAGGTTATAATAGGTACCTGTCCACAGTGCACAAAGAAAATATCTATTGGTGCCATATGAGAAGAGAGTAGAAACATTCCATAAAGCACTAGAGGAAAACTGTCTTTGGCTGATAGGGGTTTTTTTTTTGGGTTTTTTTTAAGGCACAAAAGTCTTGGGGATGTAACAGAGAACCACAGATGACTTACAAGGAACAGAAGACAGTTGTGGCTGTCCCCATTACTGGGGTTCTGAGGAATTCTGTTGGAATGCAGCTCTGAGTGTCAGTCCTCTCTGTTGCTCTCTATTTCTAGTAATACAGGGGGCTGAGTTTTAGAGACTATTCACATGATTATTTCAGTTGTTTGAGGCTTTGTCCAGAAAACTCATCTTCCTCTATTGTTGTTACTTGCCACTTTTAATACTGTACTGTATTCAGTTTGATCTGTGGATTAAGTTTACCTAGATGAAAGAAAGACCTGGGTACATTCCAGGCCCCAAAACAACTGTTTCCTACCTTCATTTTATCATTGTTTTAATCACTAGTCATTATATGTCTGAGATGTACAGCAGCTTCTTTGTAGTCATTATCTTGACACTGAAATGGTTTAATAGTACTTCCTCCACGTGACTTGTCACAACTGGAAATGGTGGTGATTGTCCTGGATGAACTTGATAAGAGGATGAAGGATGAACAGATAATCATAGGCATTTTTAAGTTTGGCACTGTGATTTATTGCCTTCCAGTAGTGCTCAGTCGCACAGTCCTTGATACTACTATCTTAAACATGGTGTACTGAAGAGGTCAACAGATCTCAGAGCAAGAGGATGTGGACTGACTTGGAAAGGCTCCAGTATGGAGTGGTCACAGCAAAAGGAAGAAAAGTGGTTTAATCATAGGATAACCGTGCTATGGTGACTCACTGGTCATATGTGGATTGCTGCTTTTGCATATCCAGAATCCACCAGGAGCTTTAAGTGTGGACAGGCTTTGGCAAGAAACTGAAAAGCCTGCAAATGGTTCTGCAAACAGAGAGTCCTTTTTTCTGCAACTTATCAAAAGCGTTGTCTCCTTGGCTGCCTGATCATGAGGATGGCAGAACTCTGACTGTTTTGCTCAAAGCTGTAAGCAACCTTCAGTAATGTGGATAGTTGGAAAATATGCCAGACTTATGTAGTGGCCCTTAAGGAAAATTACTCACTGGAGCCATTTATACCAGCTTATATTTGCAAGGGGGGTGAGGGGTAAGGGGAAGATATTTTGGTCTAGCATTATGGATCTTAAATCCATAAAAGTAAAAATACTGAAGCTGTTTATGTTTACATATTGAACGGTGCTTAAAGGAGATACCAACAATTTGCAGATAAACCTAAGTGTAGATAACGTGGAAGTAAAAAGACCTGCAGCTTAGTTGGTAATTTTCTCTTTTGGTTCCTGACTCCAGCAGTCACTAAGTTTTGTATGTAAATTATTTTATTTTCACATTTAGCTTTTAAAGATAGGAGAAATTCTGTTACAGGTGCATGCAGAGGTGACCTACATTTTGTAACTCCTGCACTGTATCTTCAAGAAAGGAATAAGGGGAAAAAAAGTAAAAGCAGTGTTTGCCAAATGGCAGTAATGTTTCCTATCAGACAGTAGAAATGGGGGAAAAGGTATAATAAAGCTTACTGCTATTACTTAAGAAGCTTGTAAAAGTGACCTCCACTGGAGTTGGAAAACACTTTAAAAAGCTGGCTAGGGAGGCTGAAAATGTAAAATTAATATTCTGTTGTAAAAACAAACCAATACAGAGGTGAAAACCCTGAGGAATTCTAATTTGCACTGAGAAGAAGCACTAATGAGAGGATTGTGGAGTAATTCACTTTAGAGGGGACCTAACAAGGGCTTCAATCTCCTCTCAAAGTAGGGTTAGCTATGATGCTAGACCAGGTTGCTCAGGGCTGTAGCCAGTCTGATCTTGAAAACCTTCCAGGGTGGAGATTACACAACTGTAATGCTGAAGGAGAAATTGAGCTCATAATATGGAAGTAATATTTCATAACATAGAAAATTAAAAACTCAGTTTGTACTTTGCAGTGTAATGTAACTTTCAAAAAAGCCCAGATTGTCTGCATCTGCAGAAACTCCATACTGTGGAAGAAAGTGGCAGCAGGTGGCCTTTTTGTTAAGAACAATCTGTCAAATCCCCATACTTTGCCAGTACTTAATAAGCTATAATAAGCTACCTTGCTGAAGTGTCAAACACCTTAAGACTCTAAGTCAGGAGAGAAAAAATGAAATTAAAGTATTAGGAAGTGAATGTGCAATTTGCATGAGCTTTTAATTTTGACTTTAAAATTTTAAATGTTTAATTTAAACTTTAAAAATTAAGAGGCTTAATTTTGTCTTTTTTGATTCCAGTTTTACGGTAGTACTGTGTATTTACCAACAGTTAATTTCTAAAGCACTTAGTAAAATTCTTCGAATTATTTGGCCACACAGACCTCAGTGATGTTTTTCTGTTGTAGAGAGACATGATTAACCCAAGATCACTGAGGTGGGTAGTAAAACCTGGGTGTCTGTGCTGTTTGTGTCTCAAGGGTCCTCCGCCACAAGCAGGAGGTGACAACAGTAAGGTCATACAAGAGAATTCTCTGTGAACAGTCAATACTGTCTTCGAAAAAGGACCCACAAAATTCTTGAAAAAGGGATGTTGAGAAGCAGTATGCTTCATGCTGTGTATTTACACTTTTTCTATGGATACATAGTACAGAAAAAATTAAGAGCCTAGTAAAGTATCTTCATATGAAGAAACCCAGAAAGTAGAAAGGAAAATGGAAAAGACTGGATTTGAGGGCATTTACAGAGCTGGAGGGATGTGAGTCTGGTGCAGTCCAAAATTTAACATCTGTATCCTGCTGCTGCTAAAATATGGGTGGAGTCACAGTTGTTTGCCCTTTTGTTGAGAAGTGGAGGTTAATAAACACCCCTGATAGCAGAAGCAGGTATGATTTAATCACAGCTGTTACCACAGACAGAACTGTGCCAGTTACGTTTGTATTGCATTTATATTTACAGGAACAAGTTTGTTCAGAAGAAAATTATCTGTCTGTGAATCTGTGCTTACATCAAAGTATGTCTATCAAATACTTCTTCCATACAGCAGAGAATGGGAATGAAAAGATAACATCACAAATTACATATTCTTTTAAATATTGAAATAAATGTTAAAAATAGAAGAACAAATGATCAGTTTCTGGATCATCTTACTGTTAAATACATTTCATAATCAGTACTGAATTCCTTAGAGAGGATAAAGGGCAGAGGACTGTTTCCAGGATAACCATCAGATTGCTTATGAAGGTTACTACAATATTTGTCTTGCCCATTCCATGCTTTGCTGTGCAGTCAGAAACAGATTTCTGTGTTTTCAAGAGCTCTTCAAGCATAATTAGGGGCTCAAAACCATATGAAGTCTCAGCTGGTGGCCTAGCAATTTGTTTTCATGCTGCAAGTCATTCAGGATTTTTATATGTGTAACTTTTTGATGGAGTAAGGGGATATTCTAAATCCAAATACTCTGGTATACGTCATTTTTTATGCAAGATACAGTGCACTCAGTATCCAGCTACATGCCATCTTCTGCCCCTTAACGTGGCAGAGACCTAGTAGCTGCTGTGCTCTCTGAGGCAAAGTCTGCAATATAATTGTAATAATGTTATATAATGGTGCATTTGTTTAATTTGTAATATATTGCAGCAACAGGGTCATTTCTAAAAATATTAGCATTGCAGGGAGCCAGGCTCCTTTAGAGTCTGAAGGAGGTTTCCATGACAGAGGCTCTGCCTGAGGGAAGAGGGCTGTGGCATGCAGATGGAGCATTGAAGAGTAGAGCAGGTAAGAGCAGGTGCGTGGGGAAAGTGCCTCCAGAGGAAGTGCACTGACTCATTGCGTCCTCTAACCAGCTCTTTTAGTGGAGTCCTCTAGGAGAGGTGGAAGCTGCCTTTTCCTGCATCAACACTGGCTGTGGGTGAACACCAGAACTGTCACCTTCTGTCTTTCAGATGACTCCCCCACCAATGCAAGGGGACTGTGTCTAAGGGGTGCAGCCCACAGTTGAATGCACACACATGAGCAAAGAAGTTACTTCCAAACAACTTCATGTGACTTCTTAAAACATCGCTGTTTCCTTATTTTTAAAGAGACTTTTAATAAAGGAGTGCATATGTTGGCTGAATCAATTTCAGTTTCAAATACAAGAACTGTCTCTTCAAAAACAGAGAATGTGCTGGTGCTGTAGAATACTGGTTTTCATGCTGTCTATTATATTATGAATAGTGGCAAAACAGATTGTACCCAAGTGTACTCCTCACTGAGATGGTTCCTTTCTCTGTCCCTGACTGCCACTTATTAGTGTATAGATGGATCACTGGCCATCTTCACTGTTGACATATACCACATTTTTTGGAAGGGGAGTTGGAGAGTCATGTAAACTCTGTACTTCCCTTTTCAGTGCAAGCAGGAAGACAGAAAATAATGGTTTTAGTTAAAAATCAAGAAGCTTATCTGTGTATATAACACATACATTTGGGAGACCGTAATCAACTTGTCCTTGAGACCCCTGGAATTATTTTTGCAGTGGCGTGAAAGAGGATATGATGTAGATATTCTTTAGTTACACAAGGTAATCTGTTCACTTAGAAACAAAATACTAGTTTCTAAATGAAATACAATAAATAATGAAATTTTAATTTAAATGGTTTTAATTCAAATAATGTTCATGTGCTCACCATCCATCTCCAGTCATGACATTAAATCATGTTTTGATAAGATCTCATTACTTGCACTGTAACGTTGCAACCTGCTAGCACAATGACATGTTCTGAACACATATTCACCTTATTGCTCTTCTGGCTCTTGCTAGCAGGTTGTACAGGATGAGGCTTGCACTGCTGGAGGGAAGCATCACTGTTCACACCCTTGTCTCTGGGCCTTTCATGACCATGCAAGGGTAAAGCTGACTCTGCATACATATGAGCGAAGATTTTGCAAAGCTCAGAATTCATTTGTTGTTTTTCATATGATGGTGGCAACAACTACTATATTATCCCTGTCTTTGCAGATAAATAAACATCATATGTGAATTGTAATGATCGTTGAATATGCTTATGTAGGTAGAGGATTATTTCACTGGTTTTCCCAAATGATCTAAGCATTCAGTGATTACCCCTCTAATTTATTTCTGTGCCAAGCATAATGAGTGGGTTAACTGCTCATGATGCAGCTCTGGCTGCGGAACAGAGGAAGGAGGTTTTGTGTGAGTTACAGCAAATACTCTAGTGTTCATGGGGGCAAAAGGCCTTCACCTCCCCTTCTCCCCTTTTCCGTGTGAATCTCTGTCAAACCCCGTTGCTGCCTTCAGATTACAGGCTTTTAAAGAGAAACAATTAATTATCTTAATAATTTGCCAGGGGCATTAAGGCCTGTTAGTGCTGCCAGCACCCTGACACAGTTATAGAAACACAAAGAAGTTGACTGGGAAGAAAAATAAGTGTACTGGAAGACAAGTATATAAAAAAGGTGTTCCTTTGAGTAAAATGTTTTTGTGTGCTTTCTGTGGTGATTGAGGCTTACTCTGTTTTTTGCATGGTCTTGGCAGACATGTGTTTGATATTCTGAGAAATGCCAGTGTGACACACAGCCAGGAAATAGTCATAGGGCTTATTTCAACCTCCGTATTTATTATTGGGTCTTCAGGAGATGAAAAAGGGAAAAAAAGTCTCTTTTGAGGGCTGCACCTTCTAATGAGAAGCTTTGGAAAAGTATGGGAAAATAAGTATAAACTAAAGTATTGTGAAAGGCCTTCTTCAAAGCACTTGATACATTTATCATAAGAAGCTGTGTAAATCACTTCAGCATCAAGCATTTTGTTGTCAATTATAGTATTTACTCATCCTAAAACAATACAAGAAGTAAGAGAATTATGTGTCTCATGAAAGTTCTCACACTTGGCAAAATTGGCTTCTCCAGTTTTGAAAATGCTTTCAGAAGAACTTGCTAGTTAGGGAGCAAGATTTATGGCGATGTATCTTTTATTAGAGCAAAGCATAGCATTGGAAAGAATGGACAGGCTTTCAGGCAAATGGATTGAGGAACTGAAAACAGCCACACTGGCTGGGCTGTGCAGGGAAGCTTGCTTTTGCTTTACCTGCTCTGAAAATGAAGCATTTCAGTCGCTAGGCTCTTGCTTTAGCACTTTTCACAAGTATTAAAATCTCACAGATTTAAAAAAAGATATGGCACTTACAGTTTTTCAGCTTGCATGCTGACTTGAACTGCAGATGTGTAAAGAAAGGATTTAGCTAATGAAATTGATTTAATGTGCACTTTCCTGTGAAGGCTGTGCTACCTAAAAATGTAGAAATGTAAGACATGACACCACATCCAAGTGTGGTGAATATAACGTCTGCCCTGTTAGCTTTACACTGTAAATGCATTTGCTTTGAATTTTTCTGTACTGTCCGGATATGTTTAGCTAGATTAAAGCACCATTCTGATTAGAGTCTCTTGGCATCACTATAATGTAAGTTGTGGCATGTGGTTCTGTACAACAGGGAAGGTACTCTGGTAATGCAGCAGTCAGGGAAATTTCTGACTGTGTATTTCTCAGATTGAAAGTTGGAGTTTAAGTGAAGATACCCCCTTAGTTATGTACGTTCATCTTCTCAAATGCTAACATTTTCTGAATAAGCAAATGCACAGCCAGTTTTAACCAGCAGGACTCAGCTAAGGTCAGAATTGAGCTCCCCCTTCCTGGAGACATATGCCACCCTTGAGTTTCTCTGAAGAGCTTCTGGGTTGGCAAATGTAAACCAGTTCCCAGATCTGTTTGCAGTATAAAAGCTTAGAAAGCTGGACTGAATTTAGACAACTGAGAGAAATTAAATAAGTAAAATTTAGATTTTATAGGAAGTATGATGACTCATGAAAAAAAAAAATATCCAGTATTACCCTGTGATCAAATTTGATTTTGTGACTCTTGAGCTAAAATTGTGTTTAGTTATTTCTAAGAAGTATCTTATTGAAAATGTATTACAGGTTGCAGTTAATGGAACCACGTGTAAAAAGCATGCTTTTGAGTGATTCAGTGACAGCTGGCTTCGCTCAGTCTATATACAGCCAATACTATATAAATCTCCAAATCAAGGAAATGTGCCTCTAAGGATTTCTTGCATATTCATGATGGCATGTCTTACTGGATCACTTGAGAAATATAATGCAGTTATCCAGGGAGTGAAGTAAGCAGTTTTAGCTTAGATGAGGTATGGGTACCTTACCCCTGTAAGGCAGGGGATGCCTTTCGTCCACAAGTTTGGAAATCTGAAACTGAGGATGGATATGTACTTGAAGTGTAGGTAAATGCTATGTAAATGTAGATACATAATCATTTTATCTTTGTCAGTACACCCAACTTAAAAAACAACCCATTGGCCACTTATTCCTGCCTCTGTGCTACAAGGGTAATTTTTTAACCAGTGTCACTTTAGTTATCCCCATACAGACTTAGCTTGATGCTGCTGTGGAGGTGGTGGCAAGAAACAAGTTATCAAGTATCATAATAAGAATGCAGGGCTTCCACCGCATTAGTATATATTACTCAACTGATTTCGTGTGCTGTGACATACTAGAGTCCAAAAGCCAACCTGTGACATGATTTTTCTTTCCTGGCCACAACAGGTCAGGAAATAATGCAATATCCTCCCACACTGAACACTTTGTATTCTGTTACTCTCTCTTGCCTGTTACCACTTGAAACTGTTACATAAAATGAAAACTTTCTAACTTATTTTACAAACTTGTCATGAGTTTATTTGTGTGATTAAAGAGATTAATGTTAACCACTCTATAACAGCTGCATACTAAATATTCTACCAGGGCACACTGCAAAACCACATGTTGTCTGTGGAAGCTCAGTTTTGCTATTGACTGAAGACACAGCTGAAATAGAATATGTAATATAAATTCATAGAACAGGTAGGGTTGGAAAGGACCTAAAGATCATCTAGTTCTAACCCCCCTGCCATCACAGATAACCAGTTGCTCCAGACAAAGTGGCTGAAAAGCACTTCTACTTTAAGATGGAAAATATGTGACGCTCAATGAATTTGTCCTAAGAAAAAACCTGTTGAGACTGGAGGCCGAATTATTGAAATACAGAGTTAAAACTCGTAAAAGGATGTTCTGCTGTAGTATTTGACACATTCATGTCTCAGGCTTAATTATTTTTGAAAGACTGTTTTGAAAGGGAGCCCCAACAAAACCATTGCAGACCAGTGGTGACACCACTGTGCAATATAATATATGGTTATGAAAGCTGCAGGGAATACAAATAAGATAAGTTTAGTTTTCTCCACTGACACAAAGACTGATCTTTTTAAAGTGATTTTCTTTTAACTGTTTGTTATATCTAGAGGTAGAAACAAAAGCAAATGCTAAAGTGGAAAGGTTTATAATCCTGTGGGTGTGACCATCAGGAGCTTAATCCCTTTACTTACCTCCTAAACCTTACTGAAATCACTTAGAAAGGAGGTGCTACTCGGGCAGAGCTACCAACTAAGGTAAAGATTACACTGGAATTACTGGTGTAATCTGGTGTTCCTACTTTTAAGTACACTTTGAGTCTTTTGACTTACTGGACTTGTGTATGTGAATTTTAAAAGAACAGACAGAGTCATGTACCAGCTGTAAAAAGAAAAGCTAGAGGATAAATATAAATTTTGAGGTTCTAAAAGAAGCTGAGTGGCAGGAAAAATTAAATCTAATTTATCAATTCCAGTAATTCAAGTTTCTGCATTTTTGCAATTGCACAATATAGTCTTTCTTACCTGAAGAATTAAGCAAACGAGTTCACAATTCTGTGGTGTTACCTATAAACTTTGTTAGTAGTTTAACAATTTTCAGTATATATTTTTGTGTTGAATATAACAATTTTCAGTATATATTTTCATGTTCTATATGTATGTCCTTCTCATTAACAGAAATGAGATAATTTCCTGTGGTACTGGTCGCAACCACGATATTTGTGCTCAAGAAACTGGAGATGAGATCTCATGTTTCAAAACTATCTTGGTTGAAAAACTACACCTGCCGGCCCCTTTCTTCCCCAGCTTCATTCTTCCTTATACATGGGGATTTCTTTTTGATTTTCTAGCAGTTTTGTCGCTTTTTATCTTGTGCAAGTGTTCCTGGAAAATGTCTAGTTTTGGATAGAGTTGTTCAATCAGTCAGTTTTATTAAGCTGTCCCTGGGCTACATTTCCAAAATACATACAGTTTGTAAGTAACAAAGATCTTCATCCTCATATACATTTGTTCTTTGCTTTTATTTATCAAAATTATCTGTGCAGTTAATCCTTGGTACCTGTTGCTTGTTGTCTGGGCAAGCATTTTTAAGAATGAACTGCTCATCCAGCTCTCTGAAAACAAAATATGAAAAACAAGAATTCTAGATTAAGTGGAGCATGTGTGGTGCTTGCCCGTGGTGTGACTGTTCATTGGGCTGGAACCATAGCAGCAGTGAATATACGCCTGCTTAAGTTTCACAGCTGTCTTTGATAGTTTTTACTGTCCCCTGTCTACCAAATAAAATGTGGAGAAAGTAGAACAATTAGGCATATGTGACATTTGACATCCAGTGGCTACTTATAAGTGAAGTATTTCATACTTCATGATCAGCTGCAGTGCATTTAAATACACAGTTCCAGTCACAAAAACATCTGAGATGGAAAGCAAGATAGTTTTACATAACATTTCTGTAATATATTAGCCTGGCTGTCATGAACCAAGATTGAACCTCCTGGGTAGCATTTTCTTCCATGCTGATCCCAGATTTTGTCAGTACACATAATTATACAAAAATTTTCTAAGACCTGGTCCAAACCAAGGAGACAGGAGTTTCTTTTTGTAAAGGTATCCCAAAATAATAACCGAAGAGACGACACTTAAGCTTTACAGTGCACATAAGCATCATTACTAGACATCATTACTACATTAATTTTTTACATAGGGATTTGATTCAGCAGGACTCTGAAATTCTGTGTAATTTTAAGGACATGAATTTCCCACAGCTTTCTTTAAACCTGCTTTCTTATTTCTTGAGGTAGAAATAGATACTTCTTTTGTGATGTGCATGGTGAAGTCTAATTTTCTCTTCCTCTTTTTCTTCGTTCCTGAAATGCTGAAATCAAGTGGCAGTTACAAATACAGAACGTGCAATATCAACTGAACTGCTTTACATCATTGACAATATACAGGCATATTTATAGCTAAGTATCCCAAGATTGCTTCATAGTGCAGCAAAACCATCTGATATCTCTAAAAGATCTTACATGAATTGTTCTCTTTCTGAGCCACACACACACCACAAAACCCACAGGAAGTTGTCTCTGTAGTGGCTGCGGTTCCACAGTTTCCTTCTTCTCAGTCTTTAAGTGGTCCAAACATCTCATAAAAAGTGAAGTCAACACAAAGCAGAGAATAGACTTCCTATTCTTGCAGTGTAACGGATACACATGCCTTCAGTTAGAAAGAAGGATTCACACATCTGACTGTCCTCTTGTGTCCTTCGAATCAATTTAGGGTTATGGTTTATACTATACTGATTAAACAGTAGTTTTATTTTTAGTTTTCCTACCAAGAAAATATAAAAGTACTTTTTTTAGACACCTCCCAGTAGCAGTTATTTAAAGGATGACTAAAGCACTTGCTTTTCTTCAGCTGTTGACTTTTAAGACAATTTTTCTCTCTAAAGATGAGGAAGCCATCCTGTTTGCAGGACTGAAAAGGGCAGTAGCAGGAACTTAATTTAATATTTTGATCCTTCAGCTAACAGATGGACTTGGTATATATCTGTACCTGATTACCTGGTAGAGCATATATATGCATAAACACTCTCATTACATATCTCTCACTATACATTGATATGTGTGTGTATATATATGTGTATATATATATATATGTAGACATTTGCTGTTTTCTTAAAGCCTTTTTAAAGGGAATAAATGAATATACTGGAATTCCAACAGTCTTAAAAAGAAAAAAAAACAACAAACCAAAATGAACTTGCTCCAGAGATTAATTTTGTAATACTTGATTAAGAATTGGGGGAGGGGGGGGAGGAAGTATAATTCAAGGTTTCTGTCACTTAATGTAGTTGTTTTATGTTGATTTGACCAACATTTGACAGGCTAAGAAAATTTGGGCTGTTCAGCCTGGAGAACAGAAGCTGTATGGAGACCTCATAGCAGCCTTCCAGTATGTGATGGGGGCCTATAAGGATATCAGAGAGGAACTCTTTGTCAGGGACTGTAATGATAGGACAAGGGGTAATGGGTTCAAGCTTAAACAGGGGAGATTTAGATCAGATATAAGAAAGAAATTCTTTACTGTGAGGGTGCTGAGGCCCTGGAATAGGCTTCCCAAGGAAGTTGTGAATGTTCCATCCCTGGCAGTGTTGAAGACCAGGTTGGGCTGGGCCTGCCTGCGGCAGGTGGTTGGAACTGGATGAGCTTTAAGGTCTCTTCCAACCAAAACCATTCTATAATTCTAACGTGTGATTTCACATTTTCAATATTGGTGATGTTGCTTTGCTTGTGAGCAGTTAATTAACAAAGACATGAAAAAGTTTTCCTGAAGGAAGTTTTCCTGAAGTCTTCCTGAAGGAAGAATTTCAAAGAACAGGGACATGATTCTGCTATTGCTTTGTTTAAAAACAAGTAAAACCATTTTTATCTACAAACAAATTATGTATTTTACCAGTGCTAACAGAAAAAATGGCATTTCTAGCTCTTCTGATTCAGATCAAGAGTACAGATGGAGTTTTAAACAACTGTTGGAAGGAAGGAGAAAGGGAAACGGGGAAGGAGGGATGGAAAAAGGAAGGAAGGAAAAGAAGGAGGGAGAAAGGAAAGGAGAAAGGGAAGGGAAGGAAAAGGAAAGGAGGAAAAAAGTGATGGAGGGAAAGGGAAGACACTAGTCTCTATGTCCAATAGAGTTATGTATGTCCTCTCCCAGACTGGCAACAGATCATTTGTAATCATTTTCTCTCTACTGTCAGATGTTCCAAACCATTAGATAAAAGTCTTTCCTTGTTAAACAGTTTCCTTCCTTGTCAAATTCAGTGTATGGATTGCTGACATTTTCTCATCCACTGTAAGATGATACAGAAATGGCATCTCCATCTTTGCTGGAATTTTCTTTGCTTAAAATTTTTCTTTCACCTGTTTCCAATACCTGAATAACTACTTGGCTTTCCGTAGTTCTTTCCCCTTAGAGATCCATCTCCACCTCTCCGTTTTTGCATGCCTGAAGTCCTCTTTCATTCCCCTGCTGTGTGCCTCATCTTGGTTTATGGTCTTTAAGTCTTTGTTTTCAGCCTATCCTCAACCTGCAGGCATTGCCCACCCTCCCCAGAACTGTTCTTACTTAAGGTGGGGCAGATGAAAGGGATGGGTTATTTTACTCTGCTCTTTACCAGGTCACCCTCCCCTGAATTTCATTTCATGCACCTCCATACCTTGAATCTTCCCCCTCTTTCCTGTTGTGATCTCAGCCTTTTCCTTCCTGTTTCCTCTGGTGAATACTCATAGACTGGCAATGAGGCATGTGGGTATAAAAAATGTCACATTCTGCCCTCTGCATGTGTAAATAGATTAAAAAAATAATCTGAGATTTAATTACATGTAGGAATTAACAAATACAAAATCTGCAGTAGTGTTTTTGTGGCAGGGGCCAGCAGAGAAGCTTTAGCAGAAGACTGTGCTGTAGCATAGGAGAATGCCTGTGGGAATGTGGCCCTCCTGAGCTCAGCACAGCTGCTGTGCCTCTGCGGGAAAAGGGGAGTGCAGCCATTGTGTGTGGATACTCTGAGAGCAGTCATGTGCCAGAAAGTTGGGGATGGTATTGATGAAAGCTAGAGGTTACTGGAAGTTTCATGCTGGCCTTGTGTGTACCAGGGAGAAAGCTGGCACTGTTTGCTCTGAGGGAGAAGGTCCCAGTGGGCTTACTCTGCCCTGTAGTGCCACATTTTTCAGGCCATGGCAATGAGTTGGCCCTTCCCCCTGATTTCGGACTGCTGCCTTGGGAATTTGCTTCAGCTATTTCCTGGAATATGAATTTGTTTATTTTCAAAGGAGAACAAACGTAAAACTCATACAGTAGCTTTGGATAGGGCATTTCTTTGTAGAGAAGTGATTCTGGTCATTGAATTATGACCTCTTTTTAAGAATTTAAGTATTTCCAAAGATTGCATGGAGCATGAAATCATCTGGTAGCATATAAAAAGTACAACTACAAGAAAGCTGTGTGCCTGATACCATGCCTTTTAGTCAACTGTGCTTCATGAAATGTTTTCAAAGTGAGTGCAAAATGTAATCATAGGATCATGGAATGGTTTGCATTAGAAGGAACCTGAAAGATCATCTAGTTCCAACTCACCTGCCATGGACAGGGACTATACACTCCAATTTTAGTTTGGGATTTTTTCTCACCTACTCTATTCACTGGAAGCCGATATATCTGATTAGTCATTGAACTTCTGCTCACCTCCAAAGACTAAATTATTCAACATAATAAACTATGGATAATAGTGATGTGGCTAATAGTTCGAAGCTCTTTAGTGTGTGATTCATTTGGAAGTGGTTTGATTAACTTACAACTTAGTCCTTCAAAACTCGGGAGTATGCATTCAGCTTTCTGTGGCACAAGCTGCCCTTTTGCAGTAAAGTGAGCGTGCTTGAGTCCCAACTCCAGCAGTTTTCAGATACAGCCTCATCCCACATGGTTTAGTCACCCACCTCCCAGAAGTAAGACCACATCTTTAAAAAGTATTTTCCTAAATGAAAAAAAAACCACAAATATTAAAAGTTCGCAGTGCTTCTCTTAGTGTTTTAATAAATACTTACTTTGTAAAAGACACCAATAATCTTTCACCTAAAATACTTGAAAAAGTTTATTTTTTAAAGCCTCAGGCAGCAGTTCACAGTGCTATAGGAAATGCTGAGGCTATGTAGTCATCACCTTAAACCAAATCAAATCTCCCAAGCTGTTTTCTTTTGTGTCTTTATTGCTTTTATCTCAAGAACAGAATGTACAATTAGGAACTTGAAAAATAATGTCCCGCCCCTTGAAACAATAGACAAACATAAAAGCAGATTTGAGCCCTCGCTGATTGACATCCCAGTTCTGCAGCAAGTTCTCTGTGTAACTGATTCGCTCCAAGAGCTGGCAGGACCGAGCGCAAAAGAGAGCGCAAATATTAGCTCAGCCGTTCGTACTGAGCCACCCCGGCGCTTGCAGAGGAACAGCGGCCCGGGCGTGCACGCGTTCACCGTGCCAGCCGCCTCCCGCCTCCGGTGCTTGCCCCCCTGCGCGGCGCGGAGCAGGTCCTGGGCTAGCGCTGGCGCGATCCTCGGCCTGCTGCGCTCCGTGCGTTTCAAACCTGCCCCCGCGTTCCTATGGGCTGCGGTGGGCCGGCAGCCGCCGGGATCCCGAGCGGTGCCCTCCGCCCCAACCATCGCGCGGGGGAGCCCGGCTGCGGGAGAGGCCTGCGGGCGCCTCCGCGCCGTGCGGCGGCCGACTGAGGCGGAAAGGCCTGTGACTGCCGCTCCACCGCCGTTCGAAGAACCCGAAACCGGCGGCGGGACGGAGGGAGGAGGGTGCGGCGGCGGGGCGGGGAGCTTCTTCCTTCCGCAGTCCCCCCCACCCCCCGCGGGCGTCATGGGCCGTGCCGGCAGTCAGACATGTCAGTGGCTGAGCGGGGGGAAAGGCACGCGGCGGCCGGTCCGCGGGGAGGCGCGTCGCGGGATCTCTGACGGGACGGGAGAGCCAGAGCAGCGGGGCCGGTCCCGCCCCTTGTATCTCGGGCGGGCTCGGCGGCACCCGGGGTGCCAGGCGCCGCTGGTTGCCGGAGAGAGACCGCACTTTTATTGAACTTGAGCTTCCGCTCCCCTTTCTTTCTTTCTCACTCCTCCCCCATCCCCGCCCCTTCCCCGGCGACCTCCTCTTCCTCCTCCCTCCGCGTCCTGGGATGTTTATTCGGGCAGCTGCGTGAGGCGCGGGTGGTGGTGGGGAGGTTCTTTCCCCTTCGGTCTGAGTAGTTGTAGGTGCTCACATATTCACTGTACTCCAGGGGAGAAAAGGAAACAAAATGTCTGCCAGGGCCGCGGCAGCTTCTGCCAAGGTAAGTCTCAGCTCCGGGATGGCGACGCTCCTGCCCCGTTCTGATCCCCGGCGCAGTTTTGGCGGTGCCGCCCTTCAGTCGCTTGTGGCGCCGGGGAGCTTGCGCCCCGCCGAGCCCGCGCCCGGCGGCAGCGGCTTCCCTCGCCCACCCCGGGTGCGCGGGCAGCCTCGGGGCCGCTCGGCCTGAAAGGGACGGGTGAGGCCGGCAGGGGCCTCCCAGCCACCTTCCTTGGGCGCCCGACGAGACTCACGCGTGTTGGCAGTGCCGAGGGAGTGCGCCGATGGCCCGCAGCCCCCAAGCGCGGGACTGCTGCCCGTCCGCCTGCCTGCCTGCCTACCTGTTGGACTTGCAGCGGCGCCCGGCTGGATTGCTGGGGAGCGCCGCTGTCGCAGGGCCCCAGCGGGGGGGAATGGTCCACGCCGACCCTGGGCACGCTTCTTACGAGCCGGGCCTTTGGTTGGACGGGGGCTCCCGGTCCCCGGGAGAAGCTCCCGGTGGCGGCCGGAGCTTGCCCTCGCCGACTGCGGGGTAGAGGCGTTCGGGCGGGCGCCGCCCGCGCGCTGGGGCAGGCCGTGCCCTTTTGTTTCAGGCTGGAGTCGGATAGTAATTAGGAAAGGTTCAACCGGGAGAGGCCAGTACTGCAGGATTTTTGTGTAGCCGCTGAATGAGTTAGGGATGATTGTTGCTGACATACGGCAAACAGACTTGAGGCGGCAGTAATCCTTTAGAAACTTGCACTGGTCCTCCACCTGATCTGTAGGTGTTTATGGTGCAGGTGCACGTTGCGGGGTGTGTACTCTGACCTCCCCTAGCACTGCCACGGCGGTGAGTAATGTCGAACGTCCCCGAGGGAAAGAGGTGGAGCTAGGAATGCTCAACAGGTTATTTCTTCTTCGTGTAAAATTAAAGGTTTGCTTTGAAACTAGTTTGACTTCAGATTTCCAACTAATTTCCAGCAGTGACTCCTAAATAGGTGGCCTGGTTTCAGTGTGACAAGTTCCCATATTGTGTTAGTTGGTGTGTTGCTGGAGCTCGGGCTTTGTGGTGTTTGCTCTTGAGTGAAACTATGTGGTTTCGATCTGATGTCACTTTCTGGTATGCAGTTACTCAGAAATGATGTTCTGCAGGCTGAGGCAAAATACACACCTTACTGCATTGCTACTCAAAAATTTACTGGAAAGTTTAGCACTTCCTGAAATGTTAAGTTACTGGTAAACTTATTGGTTGTAAGATACTGTTGGCTGTGGTGATTTTATCAATTCCCAACTCTTAATTTTACTTTCAGGGTGTATTGAAGGCAATTTTGCTTTCCAGAGTGAGACTTAAAAAACTTAGATGCCACTGTTGACCTACTGAGTTGCATGTCCCTTTCAACGTGTGCCTTCAGAGATTATTTTAACATACGTGCACACATTCAACAGTAAACACACCCAGCTGGAGAAGTAACTTATTTTGGGTAATATTTCAAACTGGCAGTATTACCGTGCTCTAGAGGCAGATAAAGCAGACGTTCCTCTCCTCCTCAAATGCATTTATATTTATAGGACTTAAAGATAAATGTTCTTTTTGCTTATGAATAGTATTGTGTTAGAATTCTGCTACATGAGGAATTGTGAGAAATTGCATCATCTTAAGCTTTGCCAATTATTATCTTGTATAAAATTGGGGTGCAAGGTTCTCCCTTCCAGTTTAACATACTTGAAAAATGTAGCTATTCTGTGAGGCAGTGGAGGAATGCTGCCATCCATATGCACGTGCACTGTCTTAAAAGGTTTTTTTTAAAACACAGAATAATTATCTGTTTTAATTGTGAACTGGTGTACAGACGGGTGTAAAATTGAAAGTTGAATCTTATCATAGCAGCTATTTGAAACTACTTCCTGCCGGTGTTCATGTTGCATTGGCCCTTTGAGCATGTATACGGTATCAGCCAGGCTAATTATACTGAAAGGTATGTTAATTTAAGGATGTTGCAGAATAGTCTCCCTTGTGTTTAACTCTTCACTGGTATGCTTTCCGATTTTATAAAAATAGGACATCTGAATAGCACCTCCTAAAGGAGGAGAAATAATTTGTAAGTTCTGTTTGAGTTCTTACAGTCTCTAAGACTAAGCTTTTTATCTATGTTATTTCTTAGATTTTTGATCTTGATCACAGGAATGTCTTTAGAAGCTAGGATCTCATGCATACAGTTCACATGCATTTCCTTGTTAAAACAGAAATGCTTTCAGTTGCTGGGTAGCTTAATTTCCTGGGCATCTGTTCATGTAGTTTTAATAGTTGTAGAGGAGGGATTGTAAATATTTTAGAAATACGAGAATATTCGAACACTTCTGTGTTCAAATTTCAGATCTTGTTTCGTTCAGTCACCCTTTCTGAACATGGTATCCGGTTTCTCATTTTTGGGATTATAAAGCATTACAGAAACCTCTGTGAATGTTTTTCTCTTAATATCTACTTAACATACTTGTTAGCCTTGTGGGCCTTATGTCCATGGCCACATTTATCTTGGCACACTTGACCAGAAGAGAGCTAAAAAAAAAATTAAACTCTTGATTAGCTGAGTAATTTGTATTTGTACATGTGGGATTCCTGGGTGGTATGATTGAGTGTGTTATGCTGTTATCAACAGTCTTTATGCTGACTTCCACTGCCCTTCAATTTTGGTTACTTTTTCCCTGTTATGCTGTAAACGAGCATGGTTTGGGGTTTGTGTTTTTTTTTTTTTTTTT
>NDXB01015707.1:200310-219692 GCA_002631895.1 Agapornis roseicollis | reverse complement strand
GGCCTGAACTTAAGATTAAATAGATTGTCTCCCCCAAAAAAAAAAAAAAAAAAATCAAACCTGCCTTAAGTTGTCACTGATAATTCAGATACTTCAAACCAAAGCAAGTTGGAGAAATGCTGCATGGGAGTTTTCCCTTCTTCTCCAAGTGAAGTAAAATAGAGTGTTTTCATGATGCACTTTGTGTTTGGTTTTACTCCCTCATGTGTGAATGACAAATGCTTGAAGTCACCTAGGGTGAAGCAGTAGAAATAGATTTGCTAGTGTGTAGTGGTAGAGTAAGCAAACAGTGGTCTTCTGTGCAGCAAAAAGGCTACGTGGGACAGGGTGAAGTAAACTATGCCATAAGGTCCACATGCAGATAACCTTTTCTGTGAGCCTTGTGATCGGGTTGGTGTGCTATGTGCTGTAGTGCATGACAGCAGAGAAGCGCTTGAAATGAAATAGCAGTGTATGCTGGTAGCCCAGAAAGCCAACTGTACTCTGTGCATCATAAGTATGCTCAGCAGGTTGAGGGAAGGGGTTCTTGGCTCTTGTAAGACGCCACCTGGAGTACTGAATTAAGCTCCGATGTTAATCAACACAAGAAGGACTTGAACCTGCTTACATTATCCCAGAGGAGGCCACAGAGATGGTCAGAGGCTGGAGCACCTCTATCATCAAGACAAGCTGAGAGTTGAAGCTACTCAACCTGGAGAAGGCTACAAGTGTAGACCTTAGAGCAGCCTTCTAATACCTAAAGGGACCTACTAAGAAATCTGGACAGGGACTTTTTACAAGGGTGCATGTAGTGACAGGCCAAAGGGCAATGGCTTTAAAGTGAAAGAGAAGAGTTTTAGAGTAGTTATTATGAAAAAATCTTTTCTGAGGGTGGTGAGGTGCTGGCACAGGTTTCCCAAAGAAGCTGTAGCTGCCCCATCCCTGGCAGTGGGCAAGGCTGGGTTTGGACAGGATCTTGAGCAACCCAGTCTAGTGAAAGGTGTCCCTGCCTATGGCGGGGGTTTGGAGCTGGGTGAGCTTTAAAGTCCCTTCCAACCCAAGCCATTGATGTTTCTATGAAATAATGGGTTTAAAATAGTTCAAATCTTACTACAATCCTGAATAGTCTGTTGGCAAATACATTATATATAGTTACATAATATATGTATAATACTGAGATTTTAATCTTGTTAGGTAGGTAAACTGAGGTATCCAATTTTTCTTTTCTAATTCTAGAAAAATTTGAGTAAAGTCAGTGTCTGGCCTTGCTTTGCTATGAGTCAATTGCTTGGGGTGTTTATAGCTGGCACTAATAAATTCTCTTTTCTGTTATAGAAAATACCATTTTTCAAATGCAACTGAATGCTTTAGTATGACACTGGATTTTGCTTTCTCTGGCTTTTAACATCCAGTACAGGACCTTTCGATCTACTCAGTAGTTTCAGTCTTCCTGTGTTTAAAAATTAGTTTTATAGAAACTAAATTTAAACATTCTAGAACATTTGTTAGAAAAAAATAATAAAAAAAATCCTCGAAGGTATTTAGACTTGATAAAATACTACAGACAATGTTACAAAGCTTAGTAAATATTTTTTTTTTTCTATCAGAAACCAGCATGTTTTACTGTTGCATTATTTTTATTTGTATTGATAGTATTTCCTGGATATACTTGCAGTGTAGAGGTTAGTATGTAGCTGACCAAAACATAATACCTAAAATCTGTCTTTACTGCCCTAGCCTTTCAAGCAGTGTAATTATGTTGCTTCCAAGTGATAAGCCAAGGCAATTTACAGATTACTGGAATGCTTGAAAACACTGACCTTTCAGGTCACTGTGAGCAGTCCTATTATGCAGAGATTGCTGTGACACTGTTGTAATGTGCTGGCCTGTCACATGCTGACTAACTTGCAGAAAGCTTTGATGCAGCTGTTTTAAAAATGCTTTTGCTGACTGATAGGCACTTAGGCTACTGACTGTGAACAAAGCTGGCTCTCATTCCATGCTTTTAGCCCCCATTTTCTATAACAACACTTCTCCCCTGCTGACTACACACACAGTTCTTATCTGGGCCCAATTGTCGACTTGTCTCCATTTAAATTGTATTCCTGTTAATTTTCACTTCAAAAAATAGTTGTGCATGTGAGAGATTTGGTTTATGCAGAGCTGCTGCAAACAATCAGCCTTGAAAAGTTGATGCAGCTTTAAAGAGTGGGTGGATTAGGGGGAGAAAAGAGTGTGTGTGACTGGGCAAAGCAGGGGAGGAAAGGGATTAAAAAAACAGTGCTCCTTTATTGATGTTGACCAGTACAGTCGAGAGTAATTTTCTGAAATGCAGCATATATGAAGGAGAATTTTGAAGTTTAAAGCATTTTCTTGAATTGGTGCAACGACTAGGAAGAAGCGAGTATTTCTTTTGAGTATGTGATGATTAATGAGGATTATACTTGGTAACAATAATGCCAGTACCTTCTTCAGTGTTAAAAGCAGGACTAGAACATGAATAAAAATGAAACTGGCTTGATTTTCTTTTTTTATTTAGTCTCTTCAATTTTGTTGTGATCTCTTTGATTTTATTAGTAGCTGCTAGATCAGGCAAGAGACTTGCAGGCAAGAGGCAAAAATAAGTCCAAAAGTATAAAATGTTTAATTCCAGTAGTCTGACTAAAGGTTACAAGGATAAACTGTTTTTTGTTTGCTGGAGACACTTAAAGAAAATCCATATTCTCACTGCAAATGAGGTGCTGGATGTTTGTGGGAAGTGGACGTCTAATTCAGCTATGCCTGTACAGTAAGCAGCATAATAGACTTTTACATATGAAGTGCAAAGCTTACCAATTCACAACTTAACCTTTGACTCCAGGAATGTATTTATATTTAATATAATCTATTGGTTACTTGAATCTTGGATTTGAAACCTGTGTGAGTTGAGTGAGTTTGAATAAAAATCCTTTATGGTTCTGTTCTGTTGTGCTGAGACATGGGAAATGATTGATATTGCATGTATTTATCATGTATGATGTTGTCTACAATTCCAAGACTGAGCTGCTCTTGTGCAGCATGGCATCATTATCCCTTTGTGTGGAGGGAGTGCAGCTACAGGTATTCACCCATGTTTACTGCATTTCTGGTAACTGCAAAATATGTACACCCTGTGCTTAAAATCTCTTGAAGCAATCTCTTGAACTGCTTTTGTTATTTGACTAAATAGTATCTAGTAACAGAGCAGTGAAACACTTGAAGTTCTAGAAGAATGTATTTTTCCTGCTATAGCAATGCAGTGAAGACCTCACAAAGAGTGAGGAATTTATAGCAGGAAACTAACTGAACAGTGTGATTCTGTAGTGAGTATTTTCTTACTATTTTGGATAAAAATGTCTCTTTGCAGTGATTGGTAGGGCAAGAAAGTTTGTTGTTTGTATATAGTCAATATTTTTGTAGTTGCACCTTAGCTTCCATAGAGGAAAAAGATTTTCTGTGGCTCAGCTCAACATTTGTTGACCTGGATCAATTTACATGGTGCAGTTAGCACTTGTTGATAACATTAGAGTATCTTTTAGACAGTTAAATTTCAAAACAAATGACATTGGAGGATGAACCTACAAAAATTAGTTGAGAAGACGCAACTAAATCAGTACATTGGTACAAGAATTATAAATTTAGATGTTGTTGCTGCACTTAATTTTCTCTTAGAATTTGTGAGAGCTAGCATGACTATGAATGTACAAATATTAAATCAGTCAAGCTTTAAACGCAGTCTTGCAGTAAGTTTTCTTCTACTACTCCATTCTGGTTTTAATGTGGTTTTAATACTACAACTGTCTCATCTCTTCTTTCTGACTACCTTTCTCACTCTGTTTTTTATCCTCACCTATTTAGTCTTCTGTATTTTTTTCCAAGGAATATTTTGGATTGAATGATTTCTCTGCAAACCATAGCCTTCTGATAGTATTTTCCACTGAACTGAGTCATCAAACGTATTTGTTGCATGTACTGAAGCTAAACTCTTCGAGATTTCCTACTTGTGTAGGAAAATGTTCCTAAAAAAACCCCACAAAACCAAAACAAAAAAAACCCAACCAAACAACCCAACCCAAAAAGATCCCCCCAAAACTAGCTAATTTTGCATTTTGCACATTTGTAGGTGATTCAGTTGCTTCTTTCTTTCCTCAGTATCTGGTTCTTGTTGACATTTAACTTGATAATTTTTTTGGGCAACAGTTGAATGAACTGTAGTTATAACCTAGAATAAACAGGTCATTGGCCAAAATTATACAGGCATTTCAGCTGTTAACCAAGAGCCTATCCAGTTACTTCTTCAGCTGGTTGGATAAAGAGCTAGAATGTCGTTCATGCTCTTTCATTGCAAAAAATGTGCTGAGTAAATGAAAAAGACATCTGCCCATTAAGCACAGATGGGAAATACTTGCTAAGAGGTGGGTTTGATGGGTAGCATGTCTGAGTAGTTATGTATAGACTTCTATTTTTAGTCTTTTTGTTTTCAGAGCTTTCTGAAATGTTGGATGTGCTTGTCATTTTCACCATAGCTTGGCTAGCAATAATAAAAACGATGGTTACCTAGGGAGAAAGCTGCTTCTTGTAAGTCTACACCTGTAGCCTCCCTGTTTGTGTTGGTTATTGTGTAGTTCATTGTTATTTCAGAGTTGCAGTGAAGCTGTGACATCCACTGTTATAGACATGTCTTCATGTAGTGGTTAATTTTGGATTCTTCACTTTATCAGTCTTACCTGTGCAAATCAAAACAACGTACTGGAACCTAAGTAATTCTTTGTGTGTTTCTAAAAGGCATCAAATTGACTTCTATGGAAGATAATTTTGGTGATGTGTTTTGTATTAGCTACTTAAATTGGTAGCTTCATAGGCTGAAAATGAAAGTAGCTCCTTAGGCCTGTATAGATAGGGAGACCATCAGTTTTCCTAAAAATACAGCAATGTTCTGCTGCTCAGTGTGCCAACAGAAAACTTCTAGTATTGGTTACAGTGCTGCTATATCTATATTTTCCTTGTCAGATGTTCTCAGTGGGTGTCAAACTGCTGCCTGTATTCACTGGGTTTTGCTTGTAGCTTTAATACCTCAGTAATTTCTTTCACATGTCCTTGTGTGCTCCCCACCCCACAACCCCCCCCAGTCTTGTGAGTTCTTTTAGGGTGTGCAAACTTACTTCCTCAATTTTGAGGATAGGTCCATGAAGGTAACTAAAGCTTACTTAATTACGAGCATTACTTTTGGTCATGTTGGATACTTTTTCTTTGACTGATACAAAAGGCTAATGCTAAATGTTATTTTAACTTGTGCTGGAGTAGACAAATTTTTTTTGGTGAGGGAAGAGTCCCTTAAATGTGTTACAGAAGAACAGCAAAGTGAGACCACTGAAGAGCAAAAATGCCTTGCAGTTCAGTCAGCTGTACCTTTTTATCAGGCTTGTTTAGGCTGACTTCCAAGTGCAAACTTCAGATACTACAATTGTGAGTGTTTCAGTGCTTATCACTTGCTTACATGAGAAGCTCAGATTTCATCTTGGAGAAAGTGTGTACCCAGTTCTTGTAACAGCAGAAAATATTCAATCTTGAAAATGTGGTTGTGTTGTATTATAAACATAGAGAAAACCTAAGTAACTCTAAAATGCTGCTTTTGAAAACTATTTCAAAGTAAGACTAATGTTTGCACATAATTATACTCATGCAGTGATGTGTACTATGCAGGTATGTGGGACTGTAGATTATTTGAAATAATGGTATTAAGATGTCGTGCATATAATGTTCTTCAACAGCCTTCCTTCCAGTTTGGAGGAAGAAGTTAAATCCAGCAGAAACTTTGCACTTGCCTGAAGTGCTGCAGTGCTGTTGCTCACAATATCGAAGTAAATTAATTATGCTCATCAATGATCTGCATTATTGATATGGCATGGTATGTGTTGTCTTTGGTCTTTTGAGAGTAAATATGGCTTGGGAGCCCTGACCCTTAAGAGAAGGCTGTGGGGAGACCATATAGCAGCCTTCCAGTATCTGAAGGGAGCCTTCAGGGGTACCAGAAAAGGACTCTTCATCAAGGACTGTAGCAATAGGACAAGGGGTAATGAGTTCAAACTTAAACAGGGGAAATTTAGGTCAGATAAAAGAAAGAATTTCTTTACTGTGAGGGTGGTGAGGCACTGGAACAGGTTGCCTAAAGAAGTGGTAAACGCTCCATCCCTGGCAGTGTTGAAGGCCAGGTTGGACAGAGCTTTGAGCAACGTGGTCTAGTGTGAAGCATCCCTGACCATGTCAGGGGGTTTGAAACTAGATGATCTTCTAACCCTAACCAGCCTATGGTTCTGTGACAGTGTACTGTCAAGTTAAAATTACACCAGTATGATCATGTGTATATGCAAGCTAATAGTTGGCACATGCTAATGGAATTGTAGAACCATAGAGTGTGGTACAGAACCCAAACAAGGTAGGTTTTGCTTTTGAAAGAACTCAAGTTTAGTCGTGAAATTCAATTGCAACACTTTAATGTGCACCTTCCCCTTCAAGAGTTGTCTCAAGTAGGGTGAGAGTGTGGGGTGTGGGAGCGCTTCTGCTGTTGATTTCTACTTTTTTTTTAATTACTTTTTTTTAATATTGGTATTATATGCAGAGGGGAGGAACACAGCTAAGTGGAATTTGTTGTCTTTCTTCTTGCTTCTTTTTGAACTTTGTCACTCTTCAAGTCAGTGTCCTCTCTTTTGTCAGTTAAAGCCTTAACTTGCTTTAGAATGTGAAGCTTGAAGAGGCAAGATAAACAGATAAAGACATCAAAATTTACAGTAAATACTGCCACTGGGTTCTAACTTTTTGTTACTTTGTTAGACTACATTATGTTAAGAATGTGGAAGTTCAATTGAGTTGCTTTCTGTACCAAAAAGAGAGCTGGAGTAATAAAAGGATGAGATTGAAGTTGTGTTAGCAAGTGGATTTTCAGTTTGCAAACTTAAATGTCAGGTTGACTCTTGCAGATTTGTTAAGTCTACGTTCAGTGGGAACAGCTTTCAAAAAGGGACAGTTTGCACTTTTTTGTGAGCTTTGGGTTTGCAAAGAATCTGTTTTTAAATATAGTTTCAGGTAGTTAGAAGATGCAGTTCTGGTAGAAGCATGGTGCATATTTTAAAATAGACCAGATAATTTCTGCCTATATAGTTTTCTCAGCTCTTTGGGAATGTGGATTCTAGAATGGTGATGAATGGACATGATGCGGTTTTGGTTAAGAATATAATGCTGTGTTCTTGATATGCTTGAAATTGTGGGAAGAGAAGTTAGTGTCATGTGGTTAAAGCTGCTGTTGAGGCAGTTTGTTCCACTTAAAGGAGTTTATTTTTAATTGTTGATGTAAATACAGGCGTAGCTTTGTGACCCCTTTTAAGGTTAACCTTCGGCTTTTTGGATGTGGTGCTTTTTTCCTTTGGTGGAACTGTGCTTTTAGTTTTACTTTATCATCCTGAATGTTCTACTGGGGAAGTAGGTAAAGTTTAAACTGCAGAAGAAAGGCCTTCAAGCTATTAGATCTGGAAGATGTTAATTTTTGGCAATTCTTTACAAAGGTTTCTAAACGTAGTGATTTTTACATACAAATGCAGTTCTGGTTCACCTACAGTGGTCAGATAATTTTAAGTCCACTGAATGGCTCTTCATCAGAAGAGGGTGTTTTACTGGTTTTGAAGTGCACTGTTGTGCTTTGCATGCGTAAATGTAACATGCTGCTGAGGGAGTTCTGATCTGGTTAACAGTTACTGCTCTTCTGTGTCTGTTAACTCCCTTTCCCTTCCCCTGCTTTGACGCTGGAAACAGGAAAGGAAAAATCCTAACTGTATCTCTGTTGGACGGGAAAAGGTGTGATGGTTTTGTACATCTTGATACCTACAGGGTTTAATTTGAAGTCTGTGTAAAACTTCTTGTCCAGTAATTACTCTTTCATTTTGTTCTAGTGACTGCAGCCAGTGTCTCTTCTACCCTGGCTTCATAAGGGGAAGGAAGGAGGGTGTTGTCTCCTGGCTCAGTGAGAAATGTCCAGACTACTTCTTCAGTCTAGGATTCATAGGAGTGTGCATAGTTACTTGTTGTGGGAATAGGGATGCAGTTTACAAAAGAGAAACCCCCCCAAATGCCAGGACATGCTGTTTTTAAAAAAGGCCTGCTTTTTTTAGCTTAAATTTAATATACGGTGGTTTGCATTCAGCTTCGTTTAAGATGTCTGCAAATTTGCGGAAGTTGTGAACCACTGATATAGAGAAAGGCAGTGGTGGGATTGTTGTCAATAGGACCTCAGAGGATTGTAATCAGGGCAGCTGTTGGTGCTGGTGGCATCTCAGGCCTGCTTTACAATGGAAGTAAAAAGATGTTTCTGGCTTATTTTGGGTGGTGGGGGCATTCCTGTTGGTGCTGTGTGTCCTTTTAAGGGAAGGGAAAGATGTGTGGAAATGTCTTACTGGTTCTTCCGTGCTTGCTGATTCTTCTGGAGCTGATGTTGTTGGCCATGGCTCCTGAAGAGAAGGAAGCAGATTACTTAAAGGGAAAGGATAATAAATTAGATGGTAGAAAAACATGCACATCTTCCATAAAACATGCTTATTGAGTCTTGCTTGGATAGCAGTGAATCTTCTTTCGCTTTCTGAAAAGAAACGTCCATATCCTTCAGATATCTTATAGCCAGGATTAAGCTTAAATAGAAAAAGTTCTACTCTATAACTGGCTGTGGATACACAATTGTTTGTTACACACTATAAAGCAGGTAGGTCTATGAAAGTAATTGCATTTGTGGTGTTATATGAGCTTCTACGTTCATAGTCAATATAACCCACCAGAGAAGACTTATATTTGTTAGCTGCTTTTCTTGCCTGTTCTTTTCCACCTCAAAAAAGCCATCACCAATGGCAGACTGAATTTTTGTTTCAGTTCAGGGCTGCTTTGCAAGTAAGAGGCACTCTGCCCTGAGGATAAGAGTAACCTCAAGCTTAGGCTTTGGGTGCTCCTTAACCTTTTTTTTTATTGAAGCAGCAGTCTGAAGGCTGTCGTTTCTCAAAAAAACCCCCCTGTTTTATGCCTTGCACTCATTCTGACAGAGTTTACTTAGAGTCCTTTTGCTGCTATGTCTTGACTCTGCATCGCTGTTGGACACCTGCCTAGTTGGTTCATACAACTTAGTGAAACAACCCATCTTTTTTTCTTGGACCCCATTCAACTATTTCCAGCTCTCCTTTGAAACTGGACTTTAATGGTCACCTCACTTTTTCTTATTTTAGTGGATAATTTGAATCAATTTATATTATATAGACACAAAACAAAAGGGTGCAAAGGACTGATGAAAATGAAACAGTTAAATGAGCTGTAGGAATATGCTCCTTGGGATTTGGGAGTTCATCTGTGAACTACTGAATGCTGTGTAATGGCTTGGTATAAAACAGGAAAGGACTCATCTTGTCCCCTTTCCTGTACTGTATTGTTCAGAATACTGGTAGTATTGACTAATATTTTTTTATATGTAGGTTTCGGGGTTTTTTCATTCTTCATCTTCAAGTTAAAATATTGCCTGGTTTGAGTTAGTGCTATAATATTCAGTTTTGTAACTGAATTCAAGGGCAATTGTAGCATGGTAATACTTTTTCTTCATTGGTTAGTTAATGTGTTAGCTTTAGAAAGGAAGTTTTTCAGGAAGAAAATTCTGAAGCAGGCTCATGTTGTGCATATAAATAGGGAGACTAATTATTTTGAAGTGAAACGTCAAAGCATACTAAATTATGCCTTCTTAAACAGATGCCTCTTTCCATTCTTCAAGGTGTATGTTCTGGAAAGTGAGGTAAAATAATTAATTTCATGGTCAAGTAATAGAAAGTTAGGCATTCTCAATAGGATGGGGATTCTCTTTTTTTTTTTTTTTTCTGAGGAANTTTTCTTTCTTTTTCCATTTGCAAATTTTTTAGTCCTTTTTTTCTTGGTTTTTGTTTTTTTATTTTTGTGGGGGTTTTTTTTTTTTTTTTTTTTTTCTGAGGAAAAATTTTTACCCTGGGAAGTGGAGAAAACATATTCAGAAATGTTTTCCTTCCTGGTAGCTGAATAATCCTTTCAGACACAGTAACATTAATCACTACTGTAGCGTTTGTTACCTTGTCCTCCTGTCCAAATCTGGCCTCACCTCTGACCAGGAGGGTATTGCAATGCTGCTGTAATTCTCATTTCCTCAATTGTTTGCATTACTTTCCCCCCCAACTTACTAACACTGAACTTTAAAAAACAAGAAAGACCTTGTGTTTTGTTACACGCCTTTTACACCAAACTCTCTGTTGCTATTGGCTCCTTACCCCAAAGTTATTAATACCTTTCTAACCCAAGTCACTCGTCGAAAAGAGCTGTAATACCTAACATTTTTTACTATCTTCTCTTTAAACTCCCTTATTTTTTTTTATCCTTTTAACATATTTCCTTTGAATGTGTAAAGTTGATGTGAGCATAAGAGTTGTGACATGCTCTGCAGGTGTGCTAGCAGCCATGTGACTGCTAAAATTGAATCCGCTTAACTGATAGTTACACAAATTGGGAGTGAGGAGAAATGCCACCTCTATATGGGTGGATGTTCAGGGTAGGGGTAGACACTTAAACACATAAATTTTTACGAAAAAGTGGTTGGTTGAGATTCAGAGGGAGAAAATTTGTACCTGTAAAAACTAAAAAATAACTCTTACTATGCAAAGATTTGTGTGTATGTGTGTGGATATCGGGGAAAAAGCCCTGTGGAATTGTGCAATTGCAAAAGTAGTTGTCATCTGTCCTGGCCAGGCAAAAGGCACCATTTACTGGGTTGGAGTACCTGCATTTAAAATCTTAATGTTGGTATTTGGTAAATTAATCATAAAATGTATTGTTGTGGCTGTATAGGCTTTAAAAAAGGAACACAACCCAGACTTCCTCACCCCCCCAAAACCCCACTTTCCAATGCTTCCCCNGGTTGGAGTACCTGCATTTAAAATCTTAATGTTGGTATTTGGTAAATTAATCATAAAATGTATTGTTGTGGCTGTATAGGCTTTAAAAAAGGAACACAACCCAGACTTCCTCCCCCCCCCAAAACCCCACTTTCCAATGCTTCCCCCCTCCCCCCCAGGAAAAAAAAAATCTGAAATGAAACAACTGGGAAAATCAGCCAAACAAAAAACCCCAAAACCCTAACACACCAAACATTTTAAAGAGACATTAACCTATGTGTGCTGTTGTTTTCTTGTCAAGCTGGAAGATGGCAAGGCCATAACTCTGCATCTGTACTTGGCTCTCATATAAGGCTCTTAAAAGCATATTTGGTTTGATTGACACTTAAAAGCTTTGAGTAGCATCTTGGGGAAGATTAATCCTGCTCTATCCTAGTGGGGTGGTATTTGCCTATCCTGCGGCTCTTGTTTGACAGAGCTTTAGCATATAATGATCTAAAATTGATACGGTGCAGTGCTTAGTAACTAGGTTATGATTTTCTCAATTAGAAACGATGTAAGAGACATTCTGACTTAGGTGCTTGGAAGCTTTGGTTGCTGCTCTTCATGTTGGTAGTTTTTTGGTGGCCATTTCTTATACTTGTGAGCATTTTGGCTTTAAAAAGCAATGGTCATGTACATAAGGTTTCTTATGTAAAACTAATACAGTATGATTATGCTTCATGTGGGTACTGATGCTGTGCTGCTCTTCTACACCAAAGGGAAAAAAAAACCCATACTTGCAGAATGCAACTAATGTTCTTAGCTAAGTGATAAACACCAAGCTACATTTATGAGCAGGGATGGAGACTATGGCTGCAGTTGGATGATTGGGTGCTGGAAATGACTTGAATAGAATCACAGATTTAAAGTTGGGACTTCAGAGATCAGCTAGCCCAGCCCTCTGCTCAAAGCAGTTCTCACAACATCTGTTTTACAGTAATAGGTGCAGAACAGCAAGGTCATAAGGGAGCTCTGGAGATAATCTACTCCAGCCCCATGCTCAGAGTAGGTTGAGCAATAGCAGGTTGCTTGGGTTATTGTCTGGTTGAGGCTTGGACACCTCCAAGGATGGAAATTCCACAGGTTCCCTGGTCAGTCTGCCCCTGTGGTTTTAAAACAAAGCAATCAGGCAGGTAATGCATAATTGGAATTTGGCATTCCAAGTTGTCAATTGCTGTGAAACTGTGATCACAGCTGTGTATACTTAATGAATTCCACTTGTATGCTTCACTATAGCTTATTTTACTCCCATATGAGGCTGCAGTTTGAGCTTTTACATTAACAGGGCTAGGTTACAAGCTGTGCCACTAGCAGCATCTGTCAGTGGGATTGAGATGAACTGATGGGGAGCAGATAACATGTAGAAAGGACCACATACATAAATGTAACATGCACAAGCATAATACGGGGGAGAAAGGTATTTTTGAGGGTGGAAACTAGTATGAAGGTAGCAAGTGCTGCTTAAGCAGTTCCGCTAAAATAAGTGCTTTTCAAGTTGTACCCTGACATATCCTGGGCTGCATCAAAAGAAGCATGACCAGCAGGTCAAAGGTGATCCTGCTCCTCTACTCTGCTCTCGCAAGATCTCACTTGGAGTATTGTGTGCAGTTCTGGTGTCCTCAACATAAAAAGGACATGGAGCTGTTGGAACAAGTCCAGAGGAGGGCCATGAAGGTGATCAGGGGACTGAGCACCTCGTGTGTGAAGACAGGCTGAGAAAGTTGGGGCTGTTCAGCCTGGGGAAGAGAAGGCTGCGTGGAGACCTCATAGCAGCCTTCCAGTATCTGAAGGGGGCCTATAGGGATGCTGGAGAGGGACTCTTCATTAGGGACTGTAGTGACAGGATAAGGGGTAACAGGTTCAAACTTACACAGGGGAAGTTTAGTTTGGATCTAAGGNCATTCCGGAACCTCGAATGCAGCCTGTACTGAGGACAGGTAACCACAGTCTCGGGACCATTTTGACAGCCTTTAGAAGGCGGCACTATCATATTGCAGTCCTCTGTTAGAATGTTTTGGAGGAGCTTCACCACTGCCTGTTCATCTTTGGATAGCAAGTGCCCCTTCTCCTCCCCAGCCGCTCACCTGATCAGAGTGAGATTCCCAGGGTCGAGCTCCGTTCCCTTCCAAGGCCTCTGCCTCCCGGGCTCTCCCTTCGTCATCCGGGCTCAGACATCTTTTCCCTTACCCAGTGCCAGTGCAGCGCTGATTCCGGCCGGCTCACCGCACCCTCTTGTCCTGTCGGTTCTTCAACCCCGCTCTGCAAGATTCCGATCTGAGGGTCCCTGTTCAGGCACCACCTATTGACACGGGAGTTACAGACAATGCTGAGACAGTCAATGTGATCAAGTGAATGCCATTTTATTAGACAAAGTGTCAACCTTATATAGAGATTCTTAGCACAGCTACATGGATTTGACAATTGTTGATTGGGCTCCTTAACCCTTAACAATGCTAGGATTGGATAACACTGTCCTGGGAACTCGAGCCCCAGAATTTCCCAGTTCCCCCTCTCCTTCGCCTGCCTCTGAGTTCTTACAGCTGGTGTTACTTTTACTCCTAATTCACGGCCTTCAGTTTATCTCGACTCCGTTTCTGTTCTCAGGCAGGCTGCCTTACACCAAGGCCTCTGGATTGCTCACAAAATGTCCGTTGTCAGACAGCCTGTCCACACCATAGCACATCATGCCCGGGACACAACTGGGAGTTACCCAGAAGGGTGAGGGCACTGCAGGGTTGCAGGAGGCGTCAGTCTGTGCCTGGTCCCAGGGAGGGGATGGGGGGCACAGAGGGAGGGTGTTATCTGTCAGTGGGTGGTAACGCTTTGTATTCTCTTCCCTTGTTATTTCCTTTATCATTATTATTATTGGTGGCAGCAGCAGTGATTTGTGTTGTACCTTAGTCACTGGACTGTTCTTATCTCACCTGTGGAAGTTGCATTGTTTTGATTCTCTTCCCCATCCCTCCAGGAGCAGGGGGAGGGCAAGAAAATAGGGAGGGCTTGAGAGAGTGAACAAGCTGCACGGCTGGGTTTAAACCACAACACCAGGGTCTCACCCCAACACGAGACAGCGCAATGAGCAGACTGCATCAACCTGTCAGAGAGAAGGCAGCAGGGCAGGGCCTCCAGCACTGGCAAGCAGGAACAGTAAGGGACTGAGTCCCAGGAGCTGTCTCCCCCTGTACCCACCAGCTAAGCAATGAGAAATAGCAGCTAAGTGGCTGCAGAAGCCCAGTGTGCCATCAGTCACCACTGGCTCTTCCCACATCCAGCATAAAGGTAGATTTGAGGCAGAAACCTGGAAAGCACCACCACATCCAAGCATCCCACATGGAAGTGCTGGGTTTGTCCAGAAAGGCCCTCTGAGAGCCATGCCATGCCTCCATCTACCAGCCCCCACATCCTTCATGCAAGTGTGGCTGAGCAGAACCAGCCACCAGAATCACTGGACACAGAGCTGCCCTGTCTGCCCAGGAGAACAGTGGGCAGCTCAACGTACTAACCCAACCCCAGGAGACAGCAAAGCCTCAATCACTGCAAAAAGACACCTTTATTTTAAATGCAGAGAGTGTAAAAAACGGATTCATTCAAAAGCTTCACACAGTCCAACAGCTGAGGTGGGCAACCAAGCAGCACTTGTGGCTCTAGTCCCACGTGCTGCTGTGAGGCTCTCCCCAAGTCACCACTTTACACCATTTCTGCATCTTCCAGAAAGGTTTCTGGGGAGCAAAGGCAGCATCAAAGCTCTGCTGCTCCCAGCACTGAGCACCCACCACACGGAGAAGGCCATGGGCTGTGTGCCCCTTCCACCAAGCAGCCCTCAGTTACCCTGGCAAGGGATCACTGGAGCATCCCTGCAGCCTGCTTGGGGCAAGGGCTTACTCCAGCTGGAGAACATACCTGCTGCCCAGAGCTGAGCCTGCAAGGAATGGATTCTCTGCTGATAAGCTTCATATTGGGCAGTCTTCTCAGCTGCAGGCAGAAAGCAAGTAGGTGTGTGCCCAGCCCATCCTGAACACCCCACACCCAGACCCACCGGCAGTAGCAGGCGTCCTGCTCTACCGCAGGAAAGGCAACCCTTCCAATTCTGGAGCCTACAATAAACCTTGGACAAGGACCTGTAGGGACAGGACAAGGGAAATGGCTTTAAGCTGCCAGAACAGGGGAGATTGAGATGAGCTCTTACACAGAAGCTCTTCCCTGTGAGGGTGCTGAGGCGCTGGCACAGGGTGCCCAGAGAAGCTGTGGCTGCCCCATCCCTGGCAGTGTTCAAGGCCACATTGGACACAGTGGCCTGGGCCAAGCTGCTCCAGTGGAAGGTGTCCCAGCCTGTGGCAGGGGTTGGAGCTGAAGGGGCTTTAAGGTCCCTTCCATTCCAAACCAGGCTGGGATTCCATGATTCTATTCCCACAGAGCTCCAGGCCCCAGCCTCCAGCTACAAGTGCAGGCGGTATCAGCTCAATTGAGGGTGTCCCACAGCCCCCAGCCCAGACAGCCCACCTACCAAGCTCGCCCTTCGCTCGCTCCAGTTCGCTCTTCACATAACTCCAGTTCACTCTTCATATACTCCAGCTCCCGAGACAGACGATCACCTGCAGACTGGCAAGGGCGGATTCTAAGTGTGATGCAGGGGTGGTCACCCCTCAGAAGGAGCTGCAGCACAGCTCCAGCACAGCCCATCCCGTGGACCTACCCAAACCACCCAATGGATGAGGGGTGCTCTGTGGTGCCAGGTCATAGCTGGCTCTTACCTGCTCAGCAGTGACTGCATCCTCACACCCTGGGGCTGGGCCAGGGAGCATCTCACTGCAAAGAGAGGACTCCCCGTACACCCACGTCTGGTCATGCTTACCTATGGAGAGAAGCATCATCACTAGAAACTGCCAGTCCTGGCCCCTCTTCACCCACGCCGCTGCTCCGCATTAGGGGCAGAACCTGCACAAAGGAACCAGAGGTCTTCAAGCCCCTCCAGCACAAGAGCTGCTGCTGGCCTGGCCCCTACGGGTGCTGCTGGGACAAAGTTCTCCTGCACAGCCCAACTCTCAGCACCTCTGGGCTTCTGCCCATGTTTCCCCAGCCTCAGCCCAACACAAGGTGAGAATCCACCAGAGCCCAGTGCAGAAATGCAGACCCCCCTCACTCTGCCATGACCACAAGATGCTTGGTTTTCAGCAGGCCTTTGGCAGTCAGGAGCCAGGTAAGATCCCCCCCCAGAGGGGCTCCTTTCTACATGGGATTAGTTCCAGATCCCTACTCCTGCATGGGACCACACCATGGAATACTGCTCACCTGCCCCCGACACGGTCCCAACCAGCCATTCGTTGCTCTCATCATTTTTCCGAGCCACCGGGCTGCTGGCGGCCCGAGCCGGGCCAGGGTAACACAGCCCAGGGCGGCCCGCCCGGCTCTGACCCTGACCCTGACCCAGTCCCCGCCGCGCCCCGCACGTGCGGTTACTTTCGGTTCCTTCGTCCCGGGGCGCGGCTTTGGCACCGCCCGGAGCCCGCGGCGCCCACGGAGCCCTGCTCGGGTGCTGAAGCCTGGACTCGGCCTCAGGCACCGGCCTCACCTTGGTACCTGCGGAAGCGGCCGCCGTGCTGGGGCCCTTCCCCGCCCATCCGCCTCACCTGCGGGCTGCGGGAGCTCGGATTCCGGCGCACCGCGCCCCTTCCCGGCCTCCGGGAGCTTCACGACCAGCGAGGCCCGTGCCTGGGACACGCGCTGCCTCCCGCCGCGGCGCGTGGTGCGGCCCGCGGGGCCCTGCCGCCCGCGGAGGTGCTGTGCGGCCCCGCGCTGGGCCGTTGCGCGAGGCAGGGCCTGCGGGCGGGAGGAGCGAGAGCCGGCAGCACGCTGCGGGAGACACCGGGGCGAGCCCCGGGCCGGGGTCGGAGCCGCGGCCGCCTCAGGGCCCGGCGAGCACGGCAGCAGCATGCAGGTGAGGAACTCGGCGGAGTCGAGGCAGAGCCCGCTGCTGTCGCCCAGCCCCAGCGGTCGACAATATCGCGGCACTCCTGCTCGAAGCAGCTGCGGAACAGCAAGGACGGCGGCGTCTGCGGGGCGCTCCCCTCCCGCGGCGGCTCCGGGGAAAGCGGCGAGTCCGCCGGCTACATCCTGCACCGGCCCGGCCCGGCCCCGCGCAGGTGCCCCTTGCCGCCGCGGAGGACCAGCCGCGCTCCTCCCGCTGCTTGCCCCCTGCCGCCCCGGAGGACCGTGCACCCCCCTGCAGCCCTGGGGATCCCGCTGCCCGGGAGGACCACCCGCGCCCCTCCTGCCGTGGCGCCCCCTGCCGCCGCGGAGGAGCAGCCGCACCCCTCCCGCTTGAACGCCTTCGCGCAGCGCCCCCGCCACCCCGGCAGATGCCCGTTAGACGAGGCAGAGACGTGGCTTCACAGTGCTTTAATGCTAACGGAACGTTACACTAGACGGGATGGTGACAGTTGGGCGGGCAGGACACGGAGGGCACGAGGAGGGGGCCGGAGCTGAGCCGTGATTCAGGCACGGGCGCCCACCTCCACTGGCACTCACTGCCCTTCCCGGGCCCTCGGGGCAGCTCCCTCCTGGCATCAGCTACTTGTGCTCCTCCCTGGGAGCCAACCCCCGCCCAGCAGCGCCAGTGCCTCACCGGAAAACCCAGAAGTGCAGGCCTCGGGGGTTGCATGGCAGGGACGGAGAGCAGTCACTGCCCGCGTGTGCTCAGAGAAGGGGTCAACTGTGCCACCGTGCTTACAGACCAGCCAGTCTTGACCTGAGCAGCCCCCAAGCTGAGGCCCAACCCCGCTCCTCACAGCTGAAGGAGCCTTCAAAAGATGGTTCTGCTCCAACAAGTCCCATCCCTGTGGTTCCCCTGAAGCTCTGAACACTTTCTGGACCTTACCTCCTTACCTCCACGCAGTAACTGCCTAGCTCTCTGCAGAACAGGGGAGAATACACACAAAGCTTCGCTCCTCCTGCTGCACAATCAATGCTAATCCAGGACTTGCTGGCCATTTTCTGCCCATCCCTTTCTGGAGGTGAAAGGGATCTCAACCCAGGCCCCACCACTGGGCTCCTCCGGTGGCAGCCACCACACAACAGCCCCATCAGCCCCCCAACCAGACCTGTCTGCTCCCCTCTGCTGCCGGGGCATGGGGTAGGGTCACCCCGTGCAATAGAGCGCCCCAGCACACACTGTCACAGCCCAGGCTACCACAGCTTCCACACACCAAAATGCCCACAGAGAGCACAGATCATAGAAACCTCTTGAACTGCCAGCAGCACATTAGGAAGGAGGGAGATTAACACGGATACAGCACAAGGGTCCATAGCGCAGGAGGCTGACAGCAGGATTAGAGGAGGTCCTTGCCCAGGAAAGTCTCAGCACCTTCCAGACAGTGAAGAATGGGGGTTTCATGCAGGGTGAATGGGGTGGATGAGAGACCAACACACCCAGGCACCTACTTGCTGTTCTGGATAGTTACTAAAACTCTTAAAAGCTGCTGTGATCCCTGACCAACATGACAACTGCTATTCTTCAGTCTCCTGCAGAGATGCTTGGGGGCTGCACAGACAGGGGGGAGTGAATGTCATCTCATACCTTCCTGTTCAGGGAGAGAGGCAGCTCCTACACCATAACACCATAAGCAAGTTCCTGCTCCAAACCTATTCACACCTGCCCCTCAGCATGGGACAATACACTCGCTTGCATAAGTCTTCATACTTTAGGCCAAGACCACAGCCCAGTAGAACAAGCTGCTGCCAGTTACAAAAGAGGAAAATTCTGAACAAACTGGGAGGTTCAAGAGAGGAAAAGCTGGTTCAGAGAAGACAGATTTAGTGTAAAAATAAATGTCATTTTTGCAGGAAGGAGGGTGGAATGGAGGAAGACGCTGCCAGGTGCTCCTACTGGCGCACCTTCCCTGGGACATAGTTCCTATCAATAGTCTCCTCTTGCAGGAACATGTGTAAGCAGCGCTCGTTCTGTGCCAGGGGGTGTCCAGCAATTCTGGAAGAGAATAAGACGTGGGGGTCAGCAGAGCCACCGGCAGGACCCCGACCCTGCCCTCCTCACAGAGCAGCCAGCTGGAGGCACCCAGGCTCAGACCATGGTCACCAGTCAGCAGGGCCAGAGAGAAGTGCTTAAGCACAGCGTGCTCCCCCCCACACCGCATCCCAAATCCAGGCCACCCTGTCAGTGGGTCTCTGCAGCACAGCTGTCCTCTAGTATCCACATCACTCTCAGAAGAGAACACTGAGCAGAACCCGCAGCCTCGGCACTGTGCTTTCATTACCCGGCTGCAGACATGACACCTGCAGGCAGGCTCCCTCCCGGCCAACCCACGGGTCTCATGGCTGGAAAGGCAGCACACAGCAATGCAGGACATGGAGCTTACTTGTTAATAAACTGTTCTAGTCCCTGTCTCCGCTCCTCAA
>NDXB01015707.1:152036-199870 GCA_002631895.1 Agapornis roseicollis | reverse complement strand
ATATAGAGGATGATATTGCTTATGGTTCCTTTGTGATATTGAATTCCTTAGTGAGAGTACATGCCAGATTTCTGGTGAACCTCACTGGAATAGGGATCTTGCTGTATGTTTTTAAGCAAGAGAACAGTGTAATGCATGTTTGTGGTTAATGAGATGACATGTCAGAAGAAAGCATTGAGTCTTGAATCACAGGTTGCCTCTAGAGAGGAAATCCAGTCTTCCCCTTAATAATCACCCTCCACAGACAAAAACGTGTGTTGGATAACTTCTGTTTTGGGGTATTGTGATTAACTATGTGTAAAGACTCTAGTTCTTGGAATAAGAAGATAAAGATATTTTGTGGGCAAAACCAAACCCAAAAAATACAGGGCAGCAAGTACCAGCATTTAAACAGATCAAACTATAGCATAAACTTATTACTAAATTAAATATCCTCTCTCTTGTGGACCATTGGTGAGTAGATACCAACATGTTGTGCCTTTATAGCTTATTTCAAGAATGTGCTGATGTCACCAGTGCCTGAAGTGGCCGTGCAGGTATTTGGTTATGTGCTTCATGTATAGGATGGATCTTTTAACACATTGTTTGGTTTTGAACAGATGTAAAACATACATTGTGTCAGTTCTGTGTTGGTTACTTGCTCTCACAATTATGGTATTGGCTGTTAAGAGTACTTAATAACTTACTCTCTAATAAGTGAAGAGTTATGGTTATTTCTTACAGTGTTTTGACTATTTTGTCTTGATTGCTTTCCTTGAATAAAAGCCAGTTTTAATTTAGATAAGGCTCAAGAAAATGGGATACAGCTTGTGCAGGCTGCTTTTTCGTAGCTAAATGGAAATCTCCATCCAGAGGTACCTTAGAGGTAAAGTTGATCAACTGCAATTCTCACTTACAGAGGAGGCCAGAGTTTAGTACAAAGCCACAGTCTTCCTTCTGCCTGTCCCTACCTTCCGACTTTCATACCTTACCTTCTAGTTTGAAACCCTTGTGTTTTTCCAGTAAACATGATGATGCACATGCAGTCAGGATCCTGCCCCACTGTGTTTAGATTAACTGGAAAATAGGACACATCATCTTCAATGTCAGGTGCTAACTTTCCCTTAAGCATACCTTCTTTGGGATGTGAAAACCCTTAAGATCATGATTTCTTTGGAAATTGCTGTTCTTCACACTCCTCTTGAAGTCCAAGAAGCTTGTTTTGATCCCTGTAGCTCCAGGTGGAACCATATTATTGATTCCTACAGTTTCATCAGCACCAGTCATCATTTTTGTCACCTAAACTACTCCAAGAAAACAGAGCATGGTGTTCCTTGCCTAGTTCTGCCTGTACTTTTAGTTTGAAGTTGATGATGAGGACTGTTTGGCTCTCCAGGTGGTTGAAAATCCTGTCTCTAGTGTTTTGCACTGCATGCACATTCATTGCTCATTGGAGTACAGACGTGTTTCTGCTTCCCCCAAGCCTGTAACCTCTGGAGGCACGTTACTTGGTAGCTTGCATGCAGAGACCCCGGTAGCAAGTGATCGCTTCTGGGTGGCATTTTTGCCTTTTGGCTCTCTCTTCATTTTGATTACAAAGGTTATGTCCATGAATCACAATTCAGTTCCATGTCAAGCTATTTGAGACACTTTAAAGTAGACCTGCTGGTGTTCCCCTTACAGAAATCAAACAATCATAGAATCATAGAATAGTTAGGGTTGGAAGGGACCTTAAGATCATCCAGTTCCAAACCCCCTGCCATAAGCAGGAACACCTCACACTAAACCATGTCACCCAAAGCTTCATCCAATCTGGCCTTGAACACTGCCAGGGATGGAGCACTCACAACCTCCCTGGGCAATATATGATGAAGCTGTCCAGGTAGAGTCTAACTAAAAATAACCCAAACAGTTTCCCTAAAATCTGAACATCTTTAGGTGTATTTACAGGACAATGTATTGCATTACATATATGTATGTAATAATATATGCAATTGCCCTGGGTTTAGCAGTGGCAGTCATTTTTTCTTCCTAGTAGCTGGTGCAGCTGTATTTTGACTTTCAGTTGGGAACAAAACTGCTAACAGGAACGTTTTTAGTTACTGCTCAAATGATTTTACTCTGACCAAAGACTTTGTGTGCCTCATGCTCTGCCAAGGAGGAGGGGAGGCCGGGAGAAAGCAGGGACAGGACACCTGACCCGAACTGACCAAAGAGGTAGTCCACAGCGTAGCACATCATGGCCAGGATGTAGAACTGAGGGCAGTTACCCGGAAGGGCTGGTACTCTGGCGGAGTTGGAGGAGGTTTTCAGTCAGTGTTCAGTGGGGTGGGGTGTCGTGAGTTATCTGTTCATGGGTGGTGAGGTGCTGTATTCTCTTCCCTTGTTATTTCCTTTATCATTATTATTATTGGTGGCAGCAGCAGTGATTTGTGTTGTACCTTAGTCACTGGACTGTTCTTATCTCACCTGTGGAAGTTGCATTGTTTTGATTCTCTTCCCCATCCCTCCAGGAGCAGGGGGAGGGCAAGAAAATAGGGAGGGCTTGAGAGAGTGAACAAGCTGCACGGCTGGGTTTAAACCACAACACCAGGGTCTCACCCCAACACGAGACAGCGCAATGAGCAGACTGCATCAACCTGTCAGAGAGAAGGCAGCAGGGCAGGGCCTCCAGCACTGGCAAGCAGGAACAGTAAGGGACTGAGTCCCAGGAGCTGTCTCCCCCTGTACCCACCAGCTAAGCAATGAGAAATAGCAGCTAAGTGGCTGCAGAAGCCCAGTGTGCCATCAGTCACCACTGGCTCTTCCCACATCCAGCATAAAGGTAGATTTGAGGCAGAAACCTGGAAAGCACCACCACATCCAAGCATCCCACATGGAAGTGCTGGGTTTGTCCAGAAAGGCCCTCTGAGAGCCATGCCATGCCTCCATCTACCAGCCCCCACATCCTTCATGCAAGTGTGGCTGAGCAGAACCAGCCACCAGAATCACTGGACACAGAGCTGCCCTGTCTGCCCAGGAGAACAGTGGGCAGCTCAACGTACTAACCCAACCCCAGGAGACAGCAAAGCCTCAATCACTGCAAAAAGACACCTTTATTTTAAATGCAGAGAGTGTAAAAAACGGATTCATTCAAAAGCTTCACACAGTCCAACAGCTGAGGTGGGCAACCAAGCAGCACTTGTGGCTCTAGTCCCACGTGCTGCTGTGAGGCTCTCCCCAAGTCACCACTTTACACCATTTCTGCATCTTCCAGAAAGGTTTCTGGGGAGCAAAGGCAGCATCAAAGCTCTGCTGCTCCCAGCACTGAGCACCCACCACACGGAGAAGGCCATGGGCTGTGTGCCCCTTCCACCAAGCAGCCCTCAGTTACCCTGGCAAGGGATCACTGGAGCATCCCTGCAGCCTGCTTGGGGCAAGGGCTTACTCCAGCTGGAGAACATACCTGCTGCCCAGAGCTGAGCCTGCAAGGAATGGATTCTCTGCTGATAAGCTTCATATTGGGCAGTCTTCTCAGCTGCAGGCAGAAAGCAAGTAGGTGTGTGCCCAGCCCATCCTGAACACCCCACACCCAGACCCACCGGCAGTAGCAGGCGTCCTGCTCTACCGCAGGAAAGGCAACCCTTCCAATTCTGGAGCCTACAATAAACCTTGGACAAGGACCTGTAGGGACAGGACAAGGGAAATGGCTTTAAGCTGCCAGAACAGGGGAGATTGAGATGAGCTCTTACACAGAAGCTCTTCCCTGTGAGGGTGCTGAGGCGCTGGCACAGGGTGCCCAGAGAAGCTGTGGCTGCCCCATCCCTGGCAGTGTTCAAGGCCACATTGGACACAGTGGCCTGGGCCAAGCTGCTCCAGTGGAAGGTGTCCCAGCCTGTGGCAGGGGTTGGAGCTGAAGGGGCTTTAAGGTCCCTTCCATTCCAAACCAGGCTGGGATTCCATGATTCTATTCCCACAGAGCTCCAGGCCCCAGCCTCCAGCTACAAGTGCAGGCGGTATCAGCTCAATTGAGGGTGTCCCACAGCCCCCAGCCCAGACAGCCCACCTACCAAGCTCGCCCTTCGCTCGCTCCAGTTCGCTCTTCACATAACTCCAGTTCACTCTTCATATACTCCAGCTCCCGAGACAGACGATCACCTGCAGACTGGCAAGGGCGGATTCTAAGTGTGATGCAGGGGTGGTCACCCCTCAGAAGGAGCTGCAGCACAGCTCCAGCACAGCCCATCCCGTGGACCTACCCAAACCACCCAATGGATGAGGGGTGCTCTGTGGTGCCAGGTCATAGCTGGCTCTTACCTGCTCAGCAGTGACTGCATCCTCACACCCTGGGGCTGGGCCAGGGAGCATCTCACTGCAAAGAGAGGACTCCCCGTACACCCACGTCTGGTCATGCTTACCTATGGAGAGAAGCATCATCACTAGAAACTGCCAGTCCTGGCCCCTCTTCACCCACGCCGCTGCTCCGCATTAGGGGCAGAACCTGCACAAAGGAACCAGAGGTCTTCAAGCCCCTCCAGCACAAGAGCTGCTGCTGGCCTGGCCCCTACGGGTGCTGCTGGGACAAAGTTCTCCTGCACAGCCCAACTCTCAGCACCTCTGGGCTTCTGCCCATGTTTCCCCAGCCTCAGCCCAACACAAGGTGAGAATCCACCAGAGCCCAGTGCAGAAATGCAGACCCCCCTCACTCTGCCATGACCACAAGATGCTTGGTTTTCAGCAGGCCTTTGGCAGTCAGGAGCCAGGTAAGATCCCCCCCCAGAGGGGCTCCTTTCTACATGGGATTAGTTCCAGATCCCTACTCCTGCATGGGACCACACCATGGAATACTGCTCACCTGCCCCCGACACGGTCCCAACCAGCCATTCGTTGCTCTCATCATTTTTCCGAGCCACCGGGCTGCTGGCGGCCCGAGCCGGGCCAGGGTAACACAGCCCAGGGCGGCCCGCCCGGCTCTGACCCTGACCCTGACCCAGTCCCCGCCGCGCCCCGCACGTGCGGTTACTTTCGGTTCCTTCGTCCCGGGGCGCGGCTTTGGCACCGCCCGGAGCCCGCGGCGCCCACGGAGCCCTGCTCGGGTGCTGAAGCCTGGACTCGGCCTCAGGCACCGGCCTCACCTTGGTACCTGCGGAAGCGGCCGCCGTGCTGGGGCCCTTCCCCGCCCATCCGCCTCACCTGCGGGCTGCGGGAGCTCGGATTCCGGCGCACCGCGCCCCTTCCCGGCCTCCGGGAGCTTCACGACCAGCGAGGCCCGTGCCTGGGACACGCGCTGCCTCCCGCCGCGGCGCGTGGTGCGGCCCGCGGGGCCCTGCCGCCCGCGGAGGTGCTGTGCGGCCCCGCGCTGGGCCGTTGCGCGAGGCAGGGCCTGCGGGCGGGAGGAGCGAGAGCCGGCAGCACGCTGCGGGAGACACCGGGGCGAGCCCCGGGCCGGGGTCGGAGCCGCGGCCGCCTCAGGGCCCGGCGAGCACGGCAGCAGCATGCAGGTGAGGAACTCGGCGGAGTCGAGGCAGAGCCCGCTGCTGTCGCCCAGCCCCAGCGGTCGACAATATCGCGGCACTCCTGCTCGAAGCAGCTGCGGAACAGCAAGGACGGCGGCGTCTGCGGGGCGCTCCCCTCCCGCGGCGGCTCCGGGGAAAGCGGCGAGTCCGCCGGCTACATCCTGCACCGGCCCGGCCCGGCCCCGCGCAGGTGCCCCTTGCCGCCGCGGAGGACCAGCCGCGCTCCTCCCGCTGCTTGCCCCCTGCCGCCCCGGAGGACCGTGCACCCCCCTGCAGCCCTGGGGATCCCGCTGCCCGGGAGGACCACCCGCGCCCCTCCTGCCGTGGCGCCCCCTGCCGCCGCGGAGGAGCAGCCGCACCCCTCCCGCTTGAACGCCTTCGCGCAGCGCCCCCGCCACCCCGGCAGATGCCCGTTAGACGAGGCAGAGACGTGGCTTCACAGTGCTTTAATGCTAACGGAACGTTACACTAGACGGGATGGTGACAGTTGGGCGGGCAGGACACGGAGGGCACGAGGAGGGGGCCGGAGCTGAGCCGTGATTCAGGCACGGGCGCCCACCTCCACTGGCACTCACTGCCCTTCCCGGGCCCTCGGGGCAGCTCCCTCCTGGCATCAGCTACTTGTGCTCCTCCCTGGGAGCCAACCCCCGCCCAGCAGCGCCAGTGCCTCACCGGAAAACCCAGAAGTGCAGGCCTCGGGGGTTGCATGGCAGGGACGGAGAGCAGTCACTGCCCGCGTGTGCTCAGAGAAGGGGTCAACTGTGCCACCGTGCTTACAGACCAGCCAGTCTTGACCTGAGCAGCCCCCAAGCTGAGGCCCAACCCCGCTCCTCACAGCTGAAGGAGCCTTCAAAAGATGGTTCTGCTCCAACAAGTCCCATCCCTGTGGTTCCCCTGAAGCTCTGAACACTTTCTGGACCTTACCTCCTTACCTCCACGCAGTAACTGCCTAGCTCTCTGCAGAACAGGGGAGAATACACACAAAGCTTCGCTCCTCCTGCTGCACAATCAATGCTAATCCAGGACTTGCTGGCCATTTTCTGCCCATCCCTTTCTGGAGGTGAAAGGGATCTCAACCCAGGCCCCACCACTGGGCTCCTCCGGTGGCAGCCACCACACAACAGCCCCATCAGCCCCCCAACCAGACCTGTCTGCTCCCCTCTGCTGCCGGGGCATGGGGTAGGGTCACCCCGTGCAATAGAGCGCCCCAGCACACACTGTCACAGCCCAGGCTACCACAGCTTCCACACACCAAAATGCCCACAGAGAGCACAGATCATAGAAACCTCTTGAACTGCCAGCAGCACATTAGGAAGGAGGGAGATTAACACGGATACAGCACAAGGGTCCATAGCGCAGGAGGCTGACAGCAGGATTAGAGGAGGTCCTTGCCCAGGAAAGTCTCAGCACCTTCCAGACAGTGAAGAATGGGGGTTTCATGCAGGGTGAATGGGGTGGATGAGAGACCAACACACCCAGGCACCTACTTGCTGTTCTGGATAGTTACTAAAACTCTTAAAAGCTGCTGTGATCCCTGACCAACATGACAACTGCTATTCTTCAGTCTCCTGCAGAGATGCTTGGGGGCTGCACAGACAGGGGGGAGTGAATGTCATCTCATACCTTCCTGTTCAGGGAGAGAGGCAGCTCCTACACCATAACACCATAAGCAAGTTCCTGCTCCAAACCTATTCACACCTGCCCCTCAGCATGGGACAATACACTCGCTTGCATAAGTCTTCATACTTTAGGCCAAGACCACAGCCCAGTAGAACAAGCTGCTGCCAGTTACAAAAGAGGAAAATTCTGAACAAACTGGGAGGTTCAAGAGAGGAAAAGCTGGTTCAGAGAAGACAGATTTAGTGTAAAAATAAATGTCATTTTTGCAGGAAGGAGGGTGGAATGGAGGAAGACGCTGCCAGGTGCTCCTACTGGCGCACCTTCCCTGGGACATAGTTCCTATCAATAGTCTCCTCTTGCAGGAACATGTGTAAGCAGCGCTCGTTCTGTGCCAGGGGGTGTCCAGCAATTCTGGAAGAGAATAAGACGTGGGGGTCAGCAGAGCCACCGGCAGGACCCCGACCCTGCCCTCCTCACAGAGCAGCCAGCTGGAGGCACCCAGGCTCAGACCATGGTCACCAGTCAGCAGGGCCAGAGAGAAGTGCTTAAGCACAGCGTGCTCCCCCCCACACCGCATCCCAAATCCAGGCCACCCTGTCAGTGGGTCTCTGCAGCACAGCTGTCCTCTAGTATCCACATCACTCTCAGAAGAGAACACTGAGCAGAACCCGCAGCCTCGGCACTGTGCTTTCATTACCCGGCTGCAGACATGACACCTGCAGGCAGGCTCCCTCCCGGCCAACCCACGGGTCTCATGGCTGGAAAGGCAGCACACAGCAATGCAGGACATGGAGCTTACTTGTTAATAAACTGTTCTAGTCCCTGTCTCCGCTCCTCAATGAAGGACTCCTCAAAGATGCCTTCGTCTCCCCGGAAGGGAAGCTGTCGTTTCAAAGCTTTTCCAGGCAGTGGTGGCACTACAATCTGAGAGCACAGACCCATCCTGTCACCACAATGGCCATCCACGAGCAGTTTGCCCATGACACTCACCTCCAGCCCCATTATGTGGCTAGAGATTAAACCCCAAGAGCTGCCCACCACCATAGCCTCTCTTCCGGGCATGTCAAGATTATTGCTACCACTGTTCCCATATGTCCTGGCTGCAGGAATAGGCAGGTCTCAGCCAGGCCTCACCTTACTGTCTCGTTCCAGCTCATTCTTCAGCCATTCGAAGTCACTGTACCGTCTCCTCACGCAGGACTCTTTCAGTTTGAAGATCGGGAGGTTTGTCTGTAACAAAGAGAAGCAGTTCATGTGCAGGTTGCTTTGGACACCAGACAGGATTTCAACATGTAACTGAAACCTGAAGCTGTGTTTAGAAAACCAAGCCCCCTGAGAAAGAGGCATCATGAGCACACCCAGCTGCTTTATTTAGGACATAAGCACTGAAACGCTTCAGAATCAAGCAAGTCCTTGCCAGGCTGCTCAGAACTACCCCCTCCCCTCAACTGACTATTTCAGGAGCACACCCCCTCCAGGGGCACGCTGGAACCAGGGCTCACAATCAGAGAAGGCTGATTTCTTTTTTTACCCCTGAGTTCACTCCTTTTTGCAGTGATCTATGAGAGAGCTTCACACCAGCCTGCAGAGCAGAAGAACCTCAGAGCCAACACTGGCACTCACAGGCAAGAGCTAAGGAAGGAAATCTTATTCCAGCAACTGCTCAAGGTCAGATCTCATGCTACAATCCTCCCTAGGAACAGACTGCTTGCCCTTACAAGAGAGCAGCTTGTGTCACTTGACGAATGTGCAGCAAGTCTCACCTTCCTCCCCATCACTGTCTGAGACTGATGGCTATAGCAACTTTGCCTTTATCCCAGTCAGTGCAGCCGAGAACATGCAAGGAACAGAGGCAGCCCGACCTTCTGATAAGCAGGGCCCAGATGAACACAGATACTGCTGCAACGTGTTTAACTATGGTCTTAGGAGGTCTGTGAAAGAAAACCAACTGCTTTCCGCTTTCAAAGTGTCTCTACAAGAGCTAGTTTTGTGGGACTAAGAGGTTCTCCTTGCCCCCTGCCGGGCACCCTTTGACTGGCTGATGGAAACCAAGTGTCCTAACAGGAAAAGGCAAACACCCAATTCTGAAAGGCACCAGGGGCTTGGCCCTTAAATCACACTGAGCAGGAGTCAGCACCAGCGCTGTAACACACGCTAAAGGGAGTTTGTTTTAGGGGAAGCTCAGTTTTACTTCTTTGCGCTGTCAGATACAGAGCTGTGAAAAGGTCGCCAGTTCAGCCCGGTTAAGGCCCAGGAAAGAGAACCCTGCAAGAAGTGCTTGGCCTCTGTGCACACAGCTGGATCACGGGCTCTCCGTAAAATGATCAAGCTGACTTGGCAACATGGACAGTGGGATCAAGCACCCTCAGCAAGTTTGCTGACAACACCGAGCTGTGTGGTGTGGTCCACACACAGGAAGGAATGGATGGGATCCAGAGGGACCTGGACAGGCTGTAGAGGTGGGACCATGTGAAAATCATGGAGTTCAACAAGGCCAAGGGCAAGGTCCTAACCCTGGGTTGGGGCAATCCCCAGCACAAACACAGGCTGGGGAGACGGGATGGAGCAGCCTGAGGAGAAAGACTTGGGGTGTTAGTGAGGAAAAGCTCCCCATGACCTCGTTTCAGTGTGCGCTTGAGCCCAGAAAACCCCATGCGCTGGGTGGCATCCCCAGAGCGTGAGCAGCAGCTCAGGAAGGGGATCCTGCCCCTCTGCTGTGCTACGAGGAGACCCTCCCTGCAGCCCTGATCCAGCTCTGGGGCAGCAGCACCAGAGGGACATGGAGCTGCTGGAGTGAGGCCAGAGGAGGCCATGGAGCTGCTGTGAGGGCTGGAGCAGCTCTGCTCTGGAGCCAGGCTGAGAGAGCTGGGCTGGGTCAGCCTGGAGAAGAGAAGGCTCCTGAAAGGGAGACCTGAGAGCAGCTCCAGTGCCTAAAGGGGCTGCAGGAAACCTGGAGAGGGGCTTAGGACAAGGGCCTGTAGGGACAGGCCAAGGGGAATAGTTTCAACCTGCCACAACACGGGAGACTGAGATGAGCTCTTAGGGAGAAGCTCTTCCCTGTGAGGGTGCTGAGGCGCTGGCACAGGGTGCCCAGAGAAGCTGTGGCTGCCCCATCGCTGGCAGTGTTCAAGGCCAGGTTGGGCACAGGGGCTTGGAACAGGCTGCTCCCGTGGCAGGGGTTGGAGCTGGAGGAGCTTTAAGGTCCCTTCCAACACAAACCAGCCTGGGATTTTATGACTCACAAGGGGTAGCTGGACTGCACTCTGATCAGGTCCCGAGATACTGCTTAGACAGCACTCCTTTCTCCTCCCCTGCTCGAGATACCTAGCTGCATACAGTCATGCCTTGCTCAGCAACCACCCAGCAGTGCCCAAGTGCCAGGCCATGGACTCTCGAGGGGACAGCGGCAGGAGCCTGCTGAGGCAGCACCCTCCCTGTTCCTGTGCACACCTGCGCTCGCTGCGTGCCGAAGGGCCCCTACAAACCCACCAGCCCCGGTGCTGACCTTGAGCCCCGTCCCGCCGAGAGTCGCAGGCAAGCTGCCAGGCCAGCCCGGCACTGCCGGGTCCGCGCCGCAGCTCCCCAGCCCTGCACCGGCCACCCCGAGCCCCCGGAACGGCGCCAGGGGCCGCCCTGGCCGGGTCCCCGCGCACCCACCGCGCAGGCCGCGCTCGCCTCAAGCAGCGGGACGTTCCCGGCCCAGCGCAACGCCTGCGGCCTTTCCTCCCCGGGCCGTACTCGCGGCCACTGGCAGCGCAGCCCTGCCCAGGCCTCCACGACCCGCCCCGGGCCCGGAGGCCCCGCGATGGCCGCACCCGCATCCGCAGCTCGTAGCTCGTGTATCTGGCGCGCCCCATGCCCACGGTCTGCGGGTTGAAGATGTCGATCTCGAGGAAGTTGCTGGGCGGCCCGTACGCGTCCGTGAGGTCCTGCGGCTTGGTGTTGAGACGCCGGGTGTCCGCCACCGCCGCCTCCGACATGGTGGTGCCGCCGCCGCACCCGGCCCGCCCGCTGCCGCAGCCCGCCCTGCCTGCGCACGGCGCAGCACCGCCCGCCCGCTGCCTGCATAACTCAGGGGGTATCCAGGGTTCGGGGCCCCTCAGCTGTCGCCGCGCCCCGGCCGCCAGCGCCACCGCCTGTATTAGTGGAGTATGTATTCAGCGCGCGGGGTGGAACACGGCGCGGCCCCGGAACCTGCACGGCAGGCTCGCTGTCGGCGCTGCCCGATGCTCTCCAGCCTGGTCCCCGCGGGACGATGCTGAGCCCTAGGCCGCGCCGGGCGCCTGGGCTGGCGACTGGGGCGCGAGGCCAGAGCACGTACTTAGGAACTGCGCCATACAGGGCTGCGGGCGGGGCCAGCGCAGCTCCGGGCGCTGTACGGGATGGAGAGGGCCGGGGCCCCGGAACGTGGCTGCGGACTGGGGGGCTCGGGCCCGTCACAGCTCGTGCTGGGGCGTGTCCAGGAGCCGGGTTCCCTGCCGGGGCGGAGCTCCCGAACCGCACCCCCGGGAGCTGCGTGCAGAGAACCAAAACCCACCGGTGGCGCACCGCCTGCCTCGCGCACCCTCCGCGGCCCGGCCCGGCCCCGCCTCCCCCAGCGCTGTGCACGCTGGGTTTTGTAGTCCTCCGGCCGTGCCGCACCCTGTACCACAGCCTCGCCGGCACTACGGCTTCCGGCGTGCCCCGCGCACGCAGGCGCAATGTGCGGCGCTGCCCGCTGGTAAACAGAGTGGCGCGGCGGGGCCCAGAGCTCACAAAGCGGCGCGGGCAGGGGCAGGGCCGATGCGTGGCCGTGGGGTCGGTCAGCCCCAGAGGAGACGGCGCTGAGGTGCGGAGTGGGGAGGACCCATGGCGGAAGCGGGTGGCGCCGCGGCGGCGCCCGACATCGACCCCGACTTTGAGCCGCAGAGCCGGCCGCGCTCCTGCACCTGGCCCCTGCCGCGGCCTGAACTGCCGGCGGAGACGGGGGGCGCAGCGGGCGCGGCGGAGGAGAGCGCGGGCGGCGCGGCGGCGGGGCCCGGGCGGGCCGAGGGGGCGCGGGCGGCGGCGCGGAAGGGCGGCTCCCGGCGGAACGCCTGGGGCAACCAGTCCTACGCCGAGCTCATTAGCCAGGCCATCGAGAGCGCACCCGAGAAACGGCTCACGCTGGCGCAGATCTACGAGTGGATGGTCCGCTCCGTCCCCTACTTCAAGGACAAGGGCGACAGCAACAGCTCCGCCGGCTGGAAGGTGCGCGACAGGGCGGGAGGGATGGGTCCGGCCTTCGGCGGGGCGCCTGCGGCGGGCAGGGGCGGCGTGTTGAGGAGCGGCTGCCCGAGGCGCCTTTCCTCCCCGGCCTCGCTCCAGCCCCTTCCCTGCGCTCACCTGTCTCCGCTCGTCCCTGTTGGGGCTCTGGGGTGGTGCCAGCGGGGGACCGGGGGCTCTGTTCTGCTGACAGCCGCTTGGCTGGTGCGGGTTTGCCCGCCCGGGAGCGCGGGGATGGGGCTTTCCAGACCCAGCCTGAGCTCAGGCCCTATGCAGTTGGAGCAGGGAGGAGCGGGAATCTCTGTGTGGGTGGTTACGGCACGACCCTGCGAGACTGCTCCGTATGCCCTTCGCTTTTGGGAAGTTGTCCAGGAAGGAGCCAGGGGCGGTTAAAGAGGCTGTGATAACCGCTGTGCGAGGCGAAGCATCAGTTGAAGGGTTTTTAAACGCAAGGCCGTGGTGCTTTGTCACATGACTGTGCTGACACTCAGTATAAATAACTGTTTCATAACAGGCATTCTTGGCTTTCAGGAGACTCCGTTTAAAAAGGTTGTTGTGGCCCAGAGCAGTGTCAGCATTGCGGCCACGCAGAGACCAGCAACCTCGGCGCAAGTTCAGAAAAGTGAAACTAATATCCTGCTCTAGGGTCTCAGCGTTGTATTCTTTTCTTGCTCTGGAAGCAGGCGTGTGGGAAGCTCTATTAAAAGAGCTAGTCTCAGTTTCTGTCTTCTGCAGGCAGCAGCTGGTTGTTCCCACCTCGTTAGTCAAGCAGACTCCAGTGAAGAGGAAGGGAGATACGAGAGTTTTCTTGCCAAATAGTCTCTCAGGCTGTCCTGATCTAAAACAGTGGGTGCTGTGGTGACTGTAGTCTAAAGACTCTGTTCTCCTGCTCTTGCTACAGGCTGGAGTTGTGCTTGTTTGGCTCTTGGTTGCAGTGTACCTCTTTGTTTGTGGTGTTGGCTAGCAGTTCATTAAAGCTTGAGCCACTGTGGTTTAGGGCTTCCATGACTCCAGCCACGCGCTCCTCTGCCTGTGTGACTGAGCACTAAATCAGCACAGAGAGTGAATTCTGCTTTTTCTGGCAGGTGAGCTTTCAGCTGGCTCAGCTCTCAAGTGGCACCCCATGTGGTTGCATGAGTATGAATGTTTGCCCAAGGAGAAGGTGGGAATGTGGTGAGAGGGACACAGATGCCACAGCCTGGGCTGGCACAGGTAGATAGAAAGATTTCATCATTTCGATGTATCCTGCTCACTGGCAGGTCCTGGAGGGCACACATTGTTTGACTGAAACTTTTTTTCCTCTCCTTTGTGCAGGTTGAATTCTTCTTGTTAAGTTCTGATTTGGGGCAGTGCTTGGGTGCATTTTCTTTCTCTTAAGAAGATTAGGTGTTCTCACTGGAAGATAGTTCTTGCTTCCTCAGGCTAGGTGTGCTGTCCTGGGCCTGCTGCCACTGTGTGGAGTCATTACTTTGGCAGACTGCTTATAGAGCTGGTACATTTTCTTTTCAGGAATATGTCTGTACCTGTTCGGCAGCAGTGCCTAAGACTAAAGCTCATTGTGGCTTCTGAAATGCGTCCACTGATATTGTGGGGAAGGTAGGATATAGCAAAGTGTCCAGCTGGAGTGGATGCTGCCTACTGGAAAAGGTAGACTTCTGGCTATATTAAGTGTAGGTGCTTTTTTGCTGTATTCATTTATGTGCAACAGGACCATGAGCCTTTGTGTTTACTCTGTGGTTTAACTGTGTATCTGTTTTGGTAAGTGCAGTTGGACTTAACTTGCAGAAAGGTAGGAATGAGAACTTGTGCATGTGTGAGGTCCCTGCACATAGGCTGTTGCTGGAGCTGTACTGTGATGACTTTTCAGTGGGAAATTCAATTGTAGCTTTTCATCCTGGGAATGGACTAACTCAGGCTGGCTTTAGGAGGGGAAGAGAGCAGAAACCTCTTTCCAGGAAAGATGAGGGAGGGCAGAATGCCAGCAGTGGTGGTGACAATCAGCCTGCCTGTTGATTAGTGCTGTTTCATACCCGTGTTTTGAACTGGCAAACAGAAAGCCATGGTAGAAATGCAGCTGAAACTGGTACATTGCCGTGGAAAATGCTTATAAAACCTGGTTTTCATTTTTAACAAATACTGTCAGAGTCTGCGGTGTGGGGGAGTGTGGTTAACCTTACATGCTCAGTAAGAGGCTGCCTTTTCTTCCCTGTTCTTTCCAGTCCTGTTGGCAGGCCTTGGCAGCCTGTGTGCCCCATCACGTGTGACTGCAGAGCTCTGAATTCTACTCTTGTTTTGTTAACGATGTTAACTGACAACTCTATAGATTTGCAAGAGGTTTTGTTTGTTTTACTGACTTTAGTCTATTTGCATCAAGGTGCATTGGATGGAGGCTGGTTAGACACAGTTTTAAAGGTGCTGAATCAATCAAACCAGTTCAGTTTGATTTTGTGGACTTCTAGTAAATTATTAGAGTTACTTAAACTTCATTTTAATGAATTAAATTTTATTACATTTATGTAGGTGTGTGTTTTATGTGTAAGACAAACTGAATAAATGTGTTTATTCAGCTGAGGAACGGACCTGCCTGGCTCTTTGTTGTCACTCTTCTGGTTATTGTTAAAGCTATGGAGCTCTGCTTGCTTTTCTATTTATTTATTTTTAATAATCTGTGAAGTAAAAAGAAATCTTCTGAAGCTGCTTTTGCTTTATTGATTCCTCAGTTTTGAACTGAATGAGTTGGGATAAAGGAAATTAATGTGGAACTGCAGCTAAATGCTGATGCAGCATTTGGATGCCTGTGAAGATTACAGCTCCTAGTTCTGGTACTTCTGTGTTGTTTGGGCACAGTGGTACTGATAATGCATCTTATCTGTATGTAGTGTAGTTCTAATAGGGAATCTTAAATGGGAATTTAAAAGAAATGTGCCTTTAGAAACTTTTTAAATCCACTTTAGTTAATATAAATCCCATCAAGTCATTGTTGCTTCACAAGTACTTTCCAGCTGTCCTCCTCCACTATACAATGGGGGGAAATGCAGCTGTTGCAGACTGCCGGGGTGTAACCCCTGTGGATTCCGGAAGGATCTGTGTTTCAAGGAAGGTGGTGTTTGCTGTTCTTGAACTCCTCGGAGCACTTTGTAAAGGACAGACTTGCTGGTGTGCAGCTGAAGTTAAGAATTAACCAGCCTGAAAGGCAGAAATGCTCTTGCAGGGGTATGTGTGGGGCTGCTTTGTAATCCTCCCCTTGGTTCCCTGCAAGCTGCTCTGTGCATAAGAGGATAATTCCTTCTGGCTTTATGATTACTTGGAGAGGAAGGTGTTGAGGGTTTTGAATAAAGCAGAAGCTCATAAAGCCCTCTGAAGCAGCCTGATGACTGCATTTCTTGCACCCCTGAGAGGATACAGAGGAGAACTGCAAAAATCATCAGGGGCTGGAACACCTCTCCTGTAAGCAAAACCCAACAGAATTGAGGTTGTTCAGCTGAAGAAAAGACGACTCTGGAGAGACCTTATTTCAGCCTTTCAGTGCTTAAAAGGGTCCTATAAGAAGGGTGGGGAGAGACTTTTCAGCAGGGCCTGTTGCAGCAGGATGAGGGATGATGGGTTTAAAAGAGGGAGATTGAGGCTGGATGTGAGGAAGAAACCTTGTAGAGTGAGGGTGGTAAAATCCTGGCACAGGTTGTCCAGAGAGGTGGTGGATGCCCCATCCCTGGAGACATTGCAGGCCAGGTTGGATGTGGTTCTGAGCAATCTGGTCTAGTGGAAGGTGTCCCTGCTCATTGCAGGGAATTAGAGTGGATGAGCTTTGAAGGTCCCTTCTCACCCAGACCATTCTGCGAGTATGAGCAAGTTGGACACAATGAAGAGCTGTTAAGGACAAGTTAAAGACTTTTCTTTGTCAGTGAGACATCCTGTGTATTCTCTCAAAGCTGTTGTCTTCCCCTTTGTAGGAACAGAATGAACTTTAAAGCCATCATTTTCACCCTCTGAAGATGCTTCACTGGAGCAGAAATTGGGCATTTCCTATGCTTGTATTGGAAAGGAAAGAACAAATGATGCTGCAGTGTTGCCTGAGGCAGGGGGGTTGGAACCAGATGATCTTTAAGTATCTGTCCAACCCAGACCAGTCTGTGATTAGTTGCAGGAGGCTGAAGTCATACTTCTGCATTCTGGTACTTTGCCCTGATTCACATGTGTACCTGTAAATACACATACTGTATGTGTACAGCTCAGGTAGTTGTATTATGATTTAAAAATTGCCAAGCATTCTGCTTGTCTGAAAGAGAATGTGTCATCCACCTGGAGCTCAGCTTGCTCTTCCTTTTTGTTACAGTAGGCAGCACTTTACTTTCAAGCCTTCCATTCCATGCTTGTGTTGTATGTGTATTGCCTGCAGTTGATATTAACTGTTGACTGCGTGGATCAGGAGACCTGGCTGAGGGCTTTCAGGGCCTTGCTTGTGCCCTGCAATTCAGTTTATGATGACAGTGACTTCACAGCTTCCAGTGCTGTGGTTTCCAGCTTCTCCCATAGCTGAGGGTGTCTGACTGTTTATCAGAACAGGCACGGAGCTCCCTTGGGTTGGAGCAGCTGCTTGTCCTGTGGCCCTCTGAAGCTCCTCCATCTGGCACACAAAAGCACACAAAAGCAAGCCTGTCCATCTTCCAGACTCTCTGCTTGCAGTAGTGGGTAGGTTTAGCCACATATATTTGTTTTGCTAATAAATTGAAGTAGTATATACAGAGTTATGTGAACCCTTGTTTTGGTAAAGAGGAAAAGTTTATTGTTCATCTGTTCACTGACATGTTGACTACTGCTCACCCAGCTTCTGTGTGGTTTAGTTTTGGCTTCTGTAGTCAGGCCTACAAAAAAAGCAATGGTTGGTTCCTAAAGCAGTCACATCATCTGTTTACTTTTATCCATCTGGACTATACTGGAGTGTCCCTGTATCCTTGTAGAATTTTTTTGGCTCAGAATTCTAACACGGGCAGGTGAAGGCCCAAATCACTCCTGGGAGAGCTTGATTATTCCACAAAGAAACCCTTTACCTGAAAGAAACGTCTGGTGGAAACGCTTCACACAGGTTTGCTCTTGACTTCTAGTAATGACAGTATCAAGGTGATTGATTTAAGAAGACATTCCAAGTATTTCCCAGGCTTTGCTCACAGAGGTATAACTGCCTTGATGCTGTAAAGCAAGACGTTGGTACAAATTAAGACCAGTTAATCTGTAGTGATGGTGTAGGTGCTGCTTCCTTCTAAATTGGGATTATTTTGGTTTCTGGAAGTTGCTGCCCTGAAAGGGGAGGGAGGGTCTGGTTCTTTGAATCCAGAGTAGCTGGGGCTGGTTGAAAACTGCCACTACCACGTGCGCTCCCAGATGTATTCATGTGGTGTAGTGATGTGTGCTTGTGGCAGCAGGGAGATGTTCTCTATCCCAGCTGCTGACAGCCTAGCTGGGATTTCTTAAAGCGGGGGAGGCAATAACAAACAGAAGCTGAAGGGCAGTTGTTCAGAGGCTGTCGTGAAGAGTCTAGCAGGGAAACCCGAGGAGCATGGGTGGGTTTTGTCCATCAGTCTTTATTTTAACAGAATCTTCCCTTTTAATCTCACTAATCCTTAAATCGTATGGCCACAGCAAGCAGTGGTGAGGAGGCAGGAAGGCAGCTGGGTATGGCAGGGTGTTGGCAGTGAGGAGATGTTGGTGGAGTGCCGAGTCTTGAAAATGAGGCAGTATGTAGGAGAAAGATGATGGTCTGAATGTGGGGTCACCAGGTGTCCTATTTTTCAGGTGGGATAAAACATACTGATAAGTGGTCACCTGTGGCGAGGGCCCACCGTTGTGATGAAGGAGTATGTACTTAACCCATGTTAAAGTGACATTAACAGCTCCTTCTCCCAAACAAGGTGCAATGCTCTGAGTAGGTATGGAAGTGTAAGATTAACTTTTTCACTCGAAGCCTTACAGGGTGTAGTTGTTCCCCTCAAAAGCAGGGGAGAGAGAGACTGTCTTTTGGCAAAAGGCCATTTGCCCCCCTGCAGTGCCAGTCAAATTACCTGGAGATTTTTCTGCTACTTTCCTGCTCCCTGCCAGTTTGTTCTGGAAAGCTGCTTTGCTGAAAGATTGTTCCTTGCAGAATGGCTTAATTTTCCAGGCAGTTGTAGGGAAAGGCTGCCCCTGAGCTGCTGGTATTATGTGTTCCAGCAAGTTTTTTCTGCTCTGTCAGCTTTTGTTGTACAATAAAAGTTGTTCAGCTTTTGTGGTATATGCCTGCCTGTCCTGATAAACTTGAAAATCGCCCTGGCCTTTGTTTCTTAAAGAGCTAGGATTTTCTTCTTCTGGGCTTCCACTGAAACATTCCAGAAATGAAAATGTGGACCTGCTCAAGCAAGTCCAGAGGAGGCCATGGAGATGCTGCAAGGACTGGAGCAGCTGTTCTGGAGCCAGGCTGAGAGAGCTGGGCTGGGTCAGCCTGGAGAAAGCTCCCCCCTTGTACTGGGGGAGAAAGAGCTGGATGCAGTGCTTCAGGTGGGGTGCATCTATGCTTAGAAGAAAGTACATCACAGGAGGTGAGTTTAAACTTGTTTTTTAGTGTGAGGAACCTTCATGTCTGAACAAACCATCCTGAGTGTTCTGACCTGCTTTGAGTAGAACTTTGGGTTTGTTGTAGATTACCTCAGCTGTATAGTCCCCTGAAAAGGCTTTCACTGGCATGCTCTTTTCTATATGTGTTTTTCCATGCTATTTGGGTGTTCATGGCAGCTGTCCAGAAGGCTGATCCACTGGGGTAATTGCTTGGTTGTGCTGTGAGCTTCTGGGGCTAATTTCGTATCCTGAGACTGAAGCAGTTTGTTGCTGGGCAGTGTCTGCAGTACCACTGATGCTGGTGTGGGGCAGGCCTGGTCCATTGGTGAGGAGTGCTCCTGCCCTTTAGGTAGGGCTGGGAGATTTTATCAAAATACGTATTCTATGTTGTGGTAACTGAGATGTGGCAAATAGTGGGTGTCTGCTGCTCCTCATGCTCCTGTGGCTGGGCCGTGTCTCCTAGCTCGCACCCCAGTGGCTGGGGCCTGGCTTGAACAGGCTCCCTCCAGTGTACAAGAGATGTCTTCAGCCACACTTTTGGCTTTTTTTTCATACTGTCATGGATTTCAGATGGTTTTGTGTGAAGATGGCTCCAGGAGTAACTTCTGATCTCCCATGGGTTACACATACAGACTGCCAGGTTTCCACTGCAATACTAACATACAGTCACAAGAGCCTGTACAAGATGCATGAATAAACAGCAATAACCATCCCGAACTACTTGTTGAAGAGGTCCCTAAGAATTTGTAGGATTCCTGCCTCTGCCTCTTCCTTCAGGCCATGCTTCCATATGGTCAGAGCCTGCCTTATGTTGTAGAGCCAAGATCTTGTGTGGATGGCAGGTGCTCGGACCAGTGGGGATTCCGTACTGCTGAAGCTGAGCATCTAAAAAGTTAATGTCATCTGTATGCTTCTGGTTTGAGTTGCTCAATATAGAGCAAGGAAACACGTCAGGGTTGCCTGGGTGACTCAGCTCTGTCATTTCCCTCTCTGTCAGGTTTGACCTAGAGTTCCGTGATTTTTAAGGGAGGATAAGGCTGCTTTGCAGTTGGGTTAGCTCTCTGAGCAAGCTCATAGGATCACAGATGCTTGTGTTATTAGAGGAGCAGAGTTTGAAGGTGAGGAGGGAGTGCTACAGCAGTTGCCTGTTTGTGCAGCTATTAGCTGTTATGTCAGTTCAGCAGTAACATGCAAAAAACACTTTGAGCCTGTTTCATGAAAGGAGTTAGGCTTCACATATCTGCATTCTTGTGAATCTTATGCTTACTCCAAGATGTCTTTCTTCAAGCTGCTTTTCAGCCAAAAATATCTAGAAATCTGCTTACTAACATTGTCCCTTATGATACCCAAAGTGGAGCTTTTTTCTTGAGGTCTCAGAAGTGCTTGCACCAGTGCAGTGTGTCTTTGCTGACACAGGAATTAAAGCCTGCCTGTAGCTGTGCATGAGAAGACAACAGAATATTTGTGACATTTTGAAGTCCTGGACCTACTGGTTTGAAGTTCCATTATAGTAGATTGAGCTAAACAATGGGCAGTTATGAGACTCCAAAGGTACACTCTGTGTACAGGCTACCGGGTCATTCCTGACAGGACTGGATGTCATCATGAGTTCACAGGTTACTTTCGGAAGAATAAATGAAGAATTGATGCCAACCTGGTGGTTCCTGTTGCTGCAGGAGTATGCATTCACAGTAATGCACAATCAAGCTGAGAAAGGAGGGGTGGGGGGGATTCTTTGGAAAGGAAATGAGCAGCCTTCTGGGAGACACAGTACTAGTCTGACATACTTTCTTCAACACTTGAAGGGAAAGAAAGCTTTATTTGGAGGAGATGCCAGCAGGAGTGTTGTATAGCTGTGACTGTGAACAACTCAAATCATAATGCTGCGTAAGAGCATTGACTAACACATGTTCCATCAGGCCCTGGCTCTGCAGTAACCCTTGGGGCGCTCTCCAAGTCAGAGCACATGTATGCTTTGAATACTGACTGCAACAAGCAGTCAGTCTGTTCCAAGTTCCCAACAGCCAGAGCTGACACAGTGATTCTAACACCTTCTTCCCTCTCCATGCAAACTTTCCACTTTCCCTGTATTGTTTATCTACATCTGCTTTGTTATAGGATAGTACTTTTCGTGAGGTGGCCAAAATTAGCATGGGGAGGACTTGTCCGAGAGGAAGAGGGTGGGGAGAGGGAAAGCAGCAGGCAGGAAAGAACTGTGTTAAGAGTTGGTGGGAAAGGGTGGTAAAAGCACAGTTAACTTGCTTCAGAATTAAGAGAGAATGCATGAAAGCTGAAGGCTGCTATTTGCCTTTTAGTTTGAGAAAGATCTTGCTCTTGGACCACTGCTATGCTACCGGCGTAGCATCTTTCAAAGATATGTTTGACCATCTAAACAAATATCAAACACATGCATGACACAGTCCTCAAGGGGATCTGTTCAAACAGGGAGTTACTGCTTGCTCATTCTAAAATACCAAGGTTTTTAGCAGTTGCAGAATGGAAATTCAGTTTGAGGATGGTGTGCAGATATGTCAGCTTGCAGGTTCCAGCAAAGCCAAAAGAAGGAAGTTAGGAGGGGCAAGGAATATATCTTGCCAAATGGAAAGGTGGGAGAGATTCAAACTGGCATGTGCTGTGTCTACCAAACATCTTGCCCTATGAGAAACATAGAGGAAAGTGTGCTGCCTCTGTGCCCAGGGAGGCTGGCAGGCTCCAGGATTCCTAGGACTCTTGTTCCACAAAGTTTCCCATGTTTCTCTGGCTCTGGGATGAAGATAGTGCTGGGTGTACAAATTTAGAAGTGGTTTGCTCTTTCTCTTCACCCAGTCTATTTTATTTGCTGCCAGGCTGTGCTTAAAATGTTCAGCCATGGTTATGCTCAGTAGTGGGGTTGGCAGCAAGTTGGGTGCAGCATTAGCTCAAATTAGGCTTATGTTGAAGCTGCAACCTGTATTTGGGAAGGGGCTTACTTGCTCTGGGGTGTGCCCAGTTTTTGCAGATTCTGCGTGGTCTTGAAAAGTTCTTCTGTTAGAATTTTGCTAGTTGTGGTAGTTTCACCCTTGGTGCTGCAGTGAGATGTGGCACTGTGTGCTAGTGCTGTCAAGCATGTTCAAGGAGGAATAGCAGTTTTTAATGGGTAGGTTTTTGTTGTAAATTTATTCTCTATGAACTGTCTGAATACATTTATGCTTATGCAGTGTCTCGATGGGAAAGTTCCTCATATCCTGCTTTTGTGTTTCTGGTTTTCTGTGTTTTTTTTTCAGAACTCTATTAGACATAACCTGTCCCTGCACAGCAAGTTTATTAAAGTCCATAATGAAGCCACAGGGAAGAGCTCTTGGTGGATGCTTAACCCTGAGGGTGGTAAAAGTGGAAAAGCACCAAGAAGAAGAGCTGCCTCCATGGACAACAGCAGCAAACTTGCAAAAGTCAGAGGTAAAGCATCTAGAAAGAAGCCTCCTCTCCAGTCTGCTCCAGAATCTACTGCTGACAGTCCTGGCTCCCAGTTCCCTAAGTGGCCTGGGAGCCCATCCTCAAGAAGCAATGAGGACTCCGACATGTGGAACACATTCCGGCCTCGAACCAGTTCCAATGCAAGCACCATTAGTGCCAGGCTTTCTCCTATCCTGACAGAGCAGGATGACCTTCATGATGAAGAACTACTTCCTTCTCTCGTGTACTCTAGTGCATCCAGCAATGTTCCACCTACTGTGACTGAGGAGCTTGAGCTCATTGATGGGTTAAATTTGATGTCTCCCAGCTCATCTGTGTTATCTACCCAGCAATCTGCCTCAAGTAGTCAGATCCAGAGAGATTCCAGTTTTTCCTTGCAGACTGCAGCTGGTCAGACCACTACTTTTGGCAATTCCCTGTTTAACCCTGTTGATATCTCACTACAAAGTTCTGTCAGCCATTTCTCTGCCCCTCAGAGCTTGGAAGCTCTTCTGACATCCAGCTCTCCACCTCCAAGGGATGTTATGATGACTCAGGTGGATCCAGTTCTCCCGCAGACTGGTAACAGGATGAACAGCCGAACTCTTCTGCTTCTAGGTGGACAAGCTGCCCAGAGTAAGATGAGCTCAGGCAATCCACGAGGAAAGCCTACAGAGCAGCAGGCAGAACCAGTCAGTGCCAGTGTTTTGCCATCAACACTTCCTATAGTAACATCTCAGAATACTGCCAGCATCACCAGTTTGAAGGCTCCACTTTCTGCAACAGCTGCCCAGTCAGTCCAGCTGGGCAGTCCACTGCTTATTTCTTCTGCTAGCCCTGCTCCTTTGGGATTGAACCAGGACAGGCTGCCCATTGACCTGGATGTTGACATGTACATGGAAGACCTTGAATGTGATATGGAATACATCATCAACAGCGAACTTATGGATGGAGAAGGATTGGACTTTAATTTTGAACCCATTCTGTCTACTCCCAGCTATCCCAGCACCTCACAGGCCTCCAACCATACCTGGGTACCAAGCTAACTTCAGGAGCATAAAAAGGTAGGTGTAGCTATGTAAAATGCTACAGCTCTATAGTGGAAACAGCCCTGTCTGGGATAGTTCCTGTGCCCAGCTCTGCAGCAGTTAGGAACCTCCTTGGAAGTGCAGTGCTCTTTGAGTAAAAAAGTTTCTGGGAGAGGTGCGTTCCCTTTCAGAAGGAGAAAAAGCTGTCTAAAGGTAGGTAGATTTAACTCACCAGGTAGTAAACTCCTTTATGGAGTACAGTAGCAACCTGAATGAAATTCCCGTTGTCTCTCACTACCACAGGAGTGGTTTTGAAATATATGCAAGCTGTCCTGTGGTCCTTGGTGCCTTCATTACTTGGGCTTTTTAAATGTAAAGCAGAGAAGCTGAGGGGATGTGTACTGAAGAGTAGGGTCTAGTAGTGGTGGAGATGTGTCTATAATCAAATGCTTAAGAGGTAGAACATGAGCTCTTAACAGCATAATTATGTTATAGGAGCTATCTGATATTAAAATTGTAAAACCTGATAGTATCTGATATCATAGTTATAGGAGCTATCTGATATTAAAAACAATGGTCTTGCTTTGTTCCACGCATGACGTTCACAGAATCCCAGCCTGGTTTGTGTTGGAAGGGACCTTAAAGCTCCTCCAGCTCCAACCCCTGCCACAGGCAGTGACACCTTCCACTGTAGCAGCTTGCTCCAAGCTCCTGTGTCCAACCTGGCCTTGAACAATGCCAGGGATGGGGCAGCCACAGCTTCTCTGGGCACCCTGTGCCAGCGCCTCAGCACCCTCACAGGGAACAGCTTCTCCCTAAGAGCTCATCTCAGTCTCTATAGGTAGGTGAAGGATTTCTCTAAGTGGATGAGATAGAGTTTTAGTGAAGGATTTCTAAAAAATTCTTTTTTTTTAGTCTCTTCCCTGACAGCTGATACTTGTGATTGCTTAAGGTGGAGGGTATTTTGCCTTGCTGCTTTCTTGCAATGCCTCTGGTGTTAGCAAAGTCCTTCTTTAAAACTTATCTTGCAGAGCTTCATTGGTGCCTTTTAGGAGTGCTTACTTTTGACCTTCGTGCTTTTGTTTTGTCTTCTCAATTGTACTCTAAAGCTTGAAGCTGAGCAGTTGTATCCTCCACTTGACTGTCCATTGGTCTAGGTCTCTTGTGATCTGTGTTTGTTCCTTGATGGAAGCTGGCATCCTTTGAGCAGCAGGGGCTGGAGGATAGTAATTAACTCCTTATCTGTGCATCCAGGATTCCCACTGAGATCTAACCGTTCTCTTTATTCCTCTTCCTAGTGTCCTTCAGGTTTGAAGATAGGGTTCTGACTTCACTTCCCACCCTGGCAGAGAAAAGAATGGAGCTTGTTGGATTCGGTTTCCCTGCACACCATGCCTTGGGCAGAAGGGGCTGCCCGCCTGGGAAGAAGGGACGACCTGGCATCTGGCTGCAACAGGAAGAGCTTAAAAATAACAATCCTGTTGTGTGTCACAGCTCTTCCTACAAACCTACCCTGTCTTGAACCATCTGGAGAGACTCTGGGCTGTATATGTCCAAAGAGGAGCACTGGTAAAAACCTTGGCCAGAAGACTCTGTGCCAGGCACTGGCATTGTCCAATGTGAAGAGCTGGGTTTGCTGGAGGAATCTCTCAGTGGCTGTCCAATCTCTGCTGTGGCAGCAGGTCTCCCAGTGCCTCGGGCTGGTGGAAGGTTGGCTCTGCTCTCTCTTGTCATGCCCTTGGGGGCAGAGTAGTTGGATGTTTTGGTTAAGCCACCAGATTTGTACTTGGTATCCCACAGGCTCGCAGAGGAATTGGAAGGAGCTCACTGGTGGAAAGCCTGTGGGAAAAGGGTGTGTTGTTTCAGGGCTTCATTTCAGTGTGCCCACTCTGGAGCATCTAGCATCATGCTGCAGGGAAGGGTGGTGATTGTGGTGTAGAAGGCTTCCTCTTGTCCACGTGAGTGGAACAGGAGGGCATAGAGTTTCTCACTGTGCCATCTGAGCCCCATTGAATCAGAAGCATGTTTCAAGAAGTCCTTATGCTGTTGTCAGCAATTTTCTGATACACCAGGCTTCTGTAAAATAAGCACAGGTACTAATAGCTGTTCCTGGCACATCAAAACATCATTTTGGGTTTGTTTCTGATCTGTCTTGCTACAGCAAAAAAATGGAAAGCCTGGGTGTGGCCTTAACAGAGCCCTGGTTGCTTTTCAGAAGGGCATTTTCTATAGATGAAATATTTTTGTACTAGGGAACTTTCTACAGTGAATATGAAGCCAATGTTAAACGTGTCCCTATTAGGTGTATTAGGCATCTCTCCCTCTGAGAACGTACCAGTGACAGGCTTCTCTTTCAGAGCTGTATTAGGAGCAAATGCATTTGATGTTTGATAATGTATATGATTGAGGGGAAGGAATTGGCAGGTCCTGGTGGTTTCAAACCACCTTGGGGAAGGCTTGTACATTATTGTAATCTATATGTAAAAGTAGCTGAAAATGACATAGACTTTTCTAAACCTTTTTAAATATATATTATATATTTTAATTGAAAATGAGAATATTGGATTAAAAAAAAACAAACTAAACAAAAAACCCTCACAATTCCACATTTCGTGCATCTGTCCATGTGATACCAGATAACACTACAGTATGAGAGGGAACAGGCCTAAGGCATTTTGGGCCCAGAAGCTGGAAAGGCAGGAAGGGCAGCCCAGTGTGGGTGGGGAACAGCTGCTCTCCCCAGACCAGGCAGGAGGTGCCTCCATGGCTCTGAGTTCAGCCACAGCAACTCAGCCTTCTTCCTTGACTGGGCTGAGAGCACGATGTGAGGAATGCTGATCATTAGCAGCATGCTCATTCTCAGCTCATCACTTCGGTAGCTGGACTGCAGCTGATACATAGAACAGATTCCCTAGTCTGCTAAGAAGATGGTGTGGATTGGATCATGCTTAGGTCTGCTGGCACTCTTGGTAGGCTTATGAAAGGCAGGAGCAGTTGTATTTGGTAGCTCCCTTTTTGGTTTCTGCAGGATTTTGTTTGCTTGGTGAAGTTGCTGCTTCTATGGGGGCACTTGAAGGCTGTAGGCCCACCCGTAGGAATGTGCCTGGGATCCTGCCCTGTCTTTTTGTTCTTGCAGGCCAGAAGCTGGGAGTCAAGAGTTCAGTTCATTAAGTGTTGTGTCCTGTCTTGGGTGTTGCAGTGGCAGGATCTATGTGAGACATGCTTTCATGGTGTTCTAGTAGGGTTGGTCTGGCAGAAAGTCTTTCCAATCCTTTCTGGAGGTTTGTATCATGCAGTGCAATGAACCATACTGTTTTACCACCTCGTCTGCTCTGTTTGCATGGGTTTAATTTCATTTTCATTTGAATGGCAGTGGGAAAAGTGGTTTGTCTGGTTATCTGCAACAGGTAGTCTTCAGCAGTCTTACCTTTAGCATGCTGTGCCATCAGAGCCTTTGAATTGTTGGGTAACCTTTGCTTTGAAGGCTGCCTCCCTTGCAGACCTCATGGTGATATGTTTCTAATTCACCCACAGTCTGCATGTCTGGTAACACCTCATTGTAAAAACAAAAAGGCAGAGCTTAAGCTGGAACCCCAGGCCTAGGAGACTGGAGTCATGTACTGACACTCTCACTGCAGTTAGTTCACGACACAGATGGATAGATACCCTTCCCACTGTCACCTGATGGTGTGTGCTGCACAGGAGAATCTGTGTCTGTTCTGTGCTGCAGTTAATAGATCCGGAGGGATTTGTGTTCCGTGGCACATAATATGCCACCTTGTCAGCTTGGGCCCTGAGGGAAAATGAACCCCATGATCTCCAGAGCAAGTTGACTGCTGGTGCTTCACAGCCACGTATCAAAGGACAAGACACTGGTATGTGTGGGCATGTTACCTGAATCCCTAGCTCATTTACCATTAAAATGGAGTCCAAAGCAATAGGAAAGACAATAGCACCTATTCACTGGGAGGTTTTTCCCCATACTGGCAGACTGGAGTCCTGGGGACAGTGTTGGAGACAGGAGCACCTCTGGCTGGAGTGCTGTTGTAGCAGCGTGCTGACAGCGATGTCTGTCTTGCAGCAGTCTGTGCAGATGCTCTCTGTCTCCTCAACACAACAGGAGCCAGCAGAGGTTGAGGAAGTCTGAGAGTGTCCTAGCGCTGAGGATGGTGTTCAGAGACTCGTGTTGCTCCTAGAGTGCTCAGTAAATCATTAATATAATGTTGCAGGCTGAAGCAGGCAACTTGGCTTCTCATTTCTATGTGTGTAGCAGGATAGCTTGTATCGTGAGCACAGAGGGCAGGGGCACAGAGAATTCAGGACTTCTCCAGCCCTTTCTGAAATGACTTCCTTCTCATAAACCTTGAGCTTTCCTAGGCTGGGATATTTCCTTGTAGGACACAGGAGACTTTACATTTCCTAAACTGCTGCTTGCTGAAAGGCTGAACCTGGCTAAGTACTCCTCCACTTTTTTGTATTCTTGCCGAAAGTGTTTGCTGCTGACTGCAGCTGGATTCAGGGCTGTTTCTTGGGGGATCTGCATCCTACAGACCGCAGGCCTGTGGGCTAGTGTTTGCTCTAGTGAAGGGTTGGGAGTTTGAGAGCGTCTGTGAGCTGGCTGGGGAGGAAAGGGGACAGTGACACGGGGAGTGATGCTCCTGGGTAAGTGCCTGAGGGGAGTGTGCAGGGGACTTGCGTTGTGCTGTGTGGGTTTTCCTTGTCCTCACTAAGCTTGGGTGACAAGTTTCTTCATCTCCAGAGGATCAAATGCCATCTTCCATAGTGTGAAGCTACTGTGCAGCTCTGGGCTGCAAAGGATTTGGGTAACTAGGCCTGTGAAGCCTAGTATGAGGCAGACTCGTTGCCTTGAGGAGTTACACCTGATTCAGCAAACTGCTTGAGCCTTCTTTATAATAAGTGCATTTTGCTCTACTCCCAGGTTCCTCTCAGAGCCTGGAATATTGAAAGCTTCTTGGAACCCTTAATTTTCTTTGTTGGCGTGTCTAAACCCGTGTCATCCCCTACTCTGTGCGGTGTTAAACCAGCTGTTAGATCGTCCTGGTAAGCAGGAGGAATGAAATGTTTCAGAGCCCAAGTGCATTCATAAGCTGGTTTCATACCAGAAGCAAGTAGCACTAATCAGCTTTTCCAAAGGAAATGCCTAGAAAGCTCTCACGTAGACAATAATTTCTTAACTCTCTTACTTAGTTGTTTATTTATAGCCACACTCCAATGCTTCACGGCCAGCGGTGCTCCAGGAATAAGAAACCTGTGTCTGGTGCCATAGGTAGAAGTGCCTTGGGAGTGATGGCCTGGATGTCACCACAATAATACTCATGTTTGGACCAATTATCAAAAAAACCCAACAGGAAATCAATGAGCTCTGGGGCATGAACATGCACAGGGGTAGCTTACTTAGAGTTTGCTGCAGTTGCAAGGAAAACGTGTTCTAATTAAGGTGGGGAAAAGGCAGCAGGAGGTGACTCCTGAAGCCTGGAAGATCTGTACATGTGAAAGCTCTGTGGCACGTGGTAGTCCATGACTCTATTTGCTCGCCCTTAGAGAAAGGGATCCCCTCTCTTGTAGCTTTTATGTCTCTTCCTGCAGCTGGTGTGCCTGTGGGTGGTGGGAAACCATCTCTGGGTGGAATCAAATCTGCATCCAGGATTGTGGTGTAGAGCAGGGAGGAGAGGCAGCAGGAGCAAAAGGTCAAAGAGCTGATGGTGTTGCAGTGGTGCTCTCTGGCTAAGGCAATGTTACTGTGTGTGATAGAAGGGGATGTTTGCAGCTGGTGCCGTGGTGCTCCCCAAGGTGTCTTTGAGAGGTTTGCCTACACAGAGGTGGGTCACTGCTCCTGAAAGGAGCCCTGTTCATCAGGTGGTGGGGCTGGTTCTATGGAATGATGCTTGCAGCACAGCAGAGTCTTCCCTGGGTGTGATCCCAGAAGGGTTCCTGCACTGCTGGCACAGACACTGCTGCACACAGGGCAGTGTGGCTTGCGGTCAGTTTCCAGCATCCCCCCACACTCCTGCACCCACTCCTCACCAGTCTGGTTTTTACATAGAAAAGTCTGGTTCTGTTTGCTCCTGGGAGCGGCAAAGCCCTGCCCCACCATGGGCTCTGGTACCTCTGTGCTGGCAAGGCTGTAGAAAGGGCTAGACTAGGGGAGAATGTTTGACAAATAAAAACCTGTAATCCTTGCTGTGTCTCTTGCCGTTTGTTCAGCTTCTCTGGCATGGCCCAGTTATTTGCTCCTTGCCTTTGACTTCTGTCCTCTGCCTCTTGCTGGGGCAGCCCCTCTGAAATGCCCCTGATCTGCCAGAGGTGGAGGTGTTGCAGTGGGGCAGCCCCCATAGGCTTTGGTACCCATGGTTCTGCACTGCAGAGAACACAACTTGCTGGCAGTTTGTGGGGACCCATGGGGATGCCAAGCCCTAAAACTGACCCTGGGGAGTTCTAGCTTCTGCGGAACTAGTCTAAGAGTCCTCCTTGCCCTTGCAGACCTCTGCGTGCAGGAGATGACTGTTCATTTTATGTAGCCACATTCAAACGTGTTTGAGTGTCAGCAATTCTACCAACTACCTTTAGGGATAGAGATGGATTTCCTGGTACTCTCTTTCAGCTGCCCCATGCATGAGCAGATGCCGACGCTTCATTAGGAGAGATGAGCACGTGAGTGAGCTTTTGTCTTTGCTTGCAGGCCCCAAGTCATCCATCAGCAAAAGGTTACTACACTGGAGGAGTGCTTTTGATAGGAGAAGATAATGGCTTGGAGCTGCCCATCAAAGGCGGTATGAATGTCAGAGTGGAAGCCAGGACCTGATTATTGCCTGGGACTGCTCAGAGGTGTGCAAGTTGGTAGGAGGCCTCTCTGGGAGACTTCAGCTAAGTGCCTTAAGGCCTCCTCCCTTGACAGGAAGCAGGTAGGGATGCAGATACAGGCTGAGCCAATGAAGCAGCTTTTGAGGAACGTGGTGGAGCCCTTGAATCAAAACCCATCATTTGAACTGTGAGGGTGCTGAGGTGCTGGCAAAGGGTGCCCAGAGAAGCTGTGGCTGCCCTATCCCTGGCAGTGTTCAAGGCCAGGTTGGACACAGAGGCTTGGAGCAAGCTGTTCTAATGGAATGTGTCCCTGCCTGTGGCAGGAGTTAGAGCTGGAGGAGATTTGAGGTCCCTTCCAAAAGAAACCAGGCTGTGGTTCTATGATTTTATAATGTCCTGGGGCTGGGCAGCCCTTGGTCCCAGCCCAGCAGCATGCTGCTGCTGCTGCCAGCAGAGCTGGCTGGGGGTGCGCTGCTCCCTTTTGAAGGGCTCATCCCTCTTGGGAGATGGCTTCTGTGCATGGCCCCCAGCCCTGCTTTGCAGGGGCAGAGCAGTGAGGCTGTGGCACTGAACCACGAACAGGAGCCCTCCCCAGCATCTGGCAGAAATGAAGCACGCAGCCATGTCAAACATAATGTATTTATAGCAAAAATAGGCTTATTTTCTGTAGCTTCCATACACAAGATTTTCTCCCCCTACCTTTACACAGTAAACACATTGAGTGCAGCAGCAAGCCCGGGGCTCAGGCTTCCCCGTGGCCTTGTCCCCTGCTATGGCTGCCCTCCATGCTGGACCCCCCAGCCCTCCCACTGTGGGGCTGTAGCACAAGTGGGGAGCAGCGGCCGGGGGGTGCACACTTGTGCCTGTGGGCAGAAGGGGAGGCTGGGGCAGGGGCTGTCTCCATTACCATGGGATGGTGCTATCCTAGGGAGCCGCCCCAGCCCAGAGTTAAGGAGATGCTCCTGCAGCTGACACCATGCTCCTGCACCAAGAGGTTAAGCAGCAAGCGACCAGGCTTCGGCCTTCACCCTTGTGTGGTGCTAAGCACACACACATCCCATTAACTCAGAGGCCTCCCTCGCTCCTCCTCTGCTGATGGTGACCGCGGGGGGGAAGGGGGGGAGGGCTTCGGGGCAAGCTTTGTTCCCAGGAGCTGCCCAAAGCCTCCTGCAGCGATCTCCAGGCCTGAGCGCTGGCAGAGACCTCACCCCCAGCAGTGAAGGCTGAGCACAGGGGTGCCAGTGCCAGCAGCAGCCTCCTAGCCTGGAGCTCTCCTTCCCTGGGCGGCTCCGGTGCACAGACCTTGTGGGCAGCACGTGCAGGCCCCCAGCACAGCCCCTCCTGTCCCACTGCTCCCCACGGGGCTGCCCTGAACCGGGGCGGCTCCTGAGCTGCACAGGGGGCGCAGCTCTGCCCTTCCTGCCCTCAGCCACAGCTCCTGCAGCACCCAAGTGAGGAGCTTTTGCTCCGGCCACAGCCCTGGTCCCCTCCCACCTCCCCCTGCCCTGTGCCTTTGGTGGTCCTCCTCGGCCAGGATCAAGTCTCCAGGATCACACCAACATCTCAGCAGCACGGACTTGCCTCACAGTTTGGTAATTGCACGTAATGGGGCCACTCAGTGAGCCCCACAAGGGGGAAAAGGGAACAAGACAGTCAAGTAAACTAAATTGAGTAATCCCCCACCATCCATCCCAGCACCAGTCCAGAGAGAGGATGCTGCCCGGCCCTGCCGCAGTGCAGCTCCCCACGGCCTAGGAGACCATGTACTGGGTGATGGCCTGCAACGCGTACAGCAGCTCTGCCTGCATCCGGGCTTCCAGGATGAGCAAGTTCACGTGGACCTGTGGGACAAGCAAAAGCAGTTGAGTTCCCTGCAGCAGGGCAGACAGCACAATGGGGCAGGCAGGGGGCAGACAGTGCAGTGGGGCAGGCAATGGGGCAGACGGGGCAGACAGCGCAGTGGGACAGGCAATGGGGCAGGCAGCACAGTCGGGCAGGCAATGGGGCAGACAGCGCAGCAGGGCAGGCAGTGGCACAGGCAATGGGGCAGGCAAGCACCTGTGGGGGATAGGGAGGTTTTTGGCACAGCACAAAATGCCACCGCACTTCCCAGCACTTCCCCCCGGCCTCCTCCTGGCCTCACAGGCTGTGGCTGCCTCCGCTGCACCAAGAGCTGCTGGAGGCTCTTCCCGGTGGGATGATGGCTCTGGAGCCCCCGCAGCACCACTGTGCTCAGCACACTGTGGGCAGTCCTGTGCCACGCTAACCCCAACTCCTCACAGTTTCCATCCCCCCTCCACCCGCCTGGTTTGGTGTCTCAAACACCTTCCATACACCCCCCGAGCACCTCAGCCTGCAGCCTCTGCCCAGTGGGCCTGGAAGGACCGTCCCACCTTCTCACTGTGCTTGAACTGCCTCCAGAACCTGTCAAACATTTCTGAGTTTGTCTTCTCTGGGTAGCAGGTTACAGTTTTAATGTAAACTTTGAGCACTCGCTCCAGGAGCTGATTCACTTCTGCATAGTCGTAGTCATCGTACCTGCAGGGAGCACAGGGGCGACTCGTGGCCGGCACCACGTCACTCTGCAGCACCTCACCTGTGCTCTGCTGGGGCAGGGGCACATGGCAGCGGCCACCAAGCACCGAAGTCCCAACCCTGAAGCACCCTGGCCAAAAATGAGCATCTCCCCCCTGCCTGTTCATCCAGGTAGGCAATTCCCTCTTCTACTTCCCCAAGCCCATCAGCAAGACAAGCTCAGTGCCCGACCCTCCTCCCTCCTGGCTGAGCTCGGTTCCTGCCCATGACCATGAGGCTGGTTTCCCTACCTAATGCCAAACATGCAGTGGATGTAGTTCCAGATGCCTCGCTTGAAGACCGAGGGTTCGCAGCCTTGCCGCTTGGCCATGGTGCTGCTTTGCAGACCATCTACCATACGAAACTTCTCATCCAGGAGATGCCCGATGTCAGAGTAGAGGCGGTTGACCAGTGAGAAGCCGTGGTCTTCCCAGGAGTAATCCTGTTAAGCACAGCAAGAGCCTTTTACAACTGTGAATAGGATCCCGGGGCGTGTTTCCATGAACGAGGGGCTGGAGACCTCAGGATGCAGCAGAATTCAGTAAGTTTGCTCTGGGCATGGTTTGCCACAAACCACAACTTCCCCCATCAGGCAGGTTTTGAACCTGGTAAAATGTGAAGGAATCAACAGTCCTGGGGGACAGGAGCCCCTGGTCCCATCCCTCTCCCCAGGGCTCATGGAGCCAGCCCCCTCTGAGGTGAGCTTCCCTGCACAGACATGGCACCAAAGCAGCTGCACCAGATGTGTGCTGGATGGGCAACCTGCGCCCACAGGGAGAACGGGAGAGGCAGGAAGAGCAGGAACCTCACCTGGACTCTGAATACCTGCGTCTGATCCTCATCGCGCCGGGCAAAGTCCTGGTACCCAAAGTCAGGGTCCTGCATGTAGCACGCGAGGTTGGCAGTGCTGGTGACTGCCCCGTTGGCATCTGAAAGGGGAGAGCCCCGCAGATGGGGCAGCCCAATGCTCAGCCCTGCTGCTCCTCCCCACTGCACACCTACCTCCACTCGTGCCTCTCACCTTCCTCTCGGTCCTGCTGCAGCAGCCTGGTCTCCTCCCTACCCTCTGTCTCCACGTGGATCTGCTGCATGCGTTCTGGGAGGGAATCCAGCTCCATGCAGGAGTCCAGGGACTGTACAGACACAGGCTTGAGGTGAGGGCAGCAGCCCTGGCCACAGCCTTGGCTTCCACACACCCATCTCAAGGGCTCACCCGCTTTCGGTTGATGCGCAGCAGCTCCTGGCTGCAGCTGTTGCCGGTGGTGGCTTCACAGAAGCACTGGTTCCCGGGGGACAAAGGCTTCAGCATGCCCCGGCCCCCTGGCCCCTCGTCCTGCTCACAGCCACAGCCGAACACGAAGCTGGCGAGTGCATGGCAGTGGGCCAGGAGGACAACAGCGTGCACCAGCTCTGCCAGCGACCAGCTCCACTCACTGATCTTCAGCAGCTTCTGCAGGACAAGGACAGACCAGCCATGGGACACAGGCAGGCTGCCAGTCCCCCTGGGGGATGCTGCTGGCCCTGCCACTGCCCTGTCCCTGTCTGACAGCCCCCCTGCCAATACCTCAATGTGCTCCTTGGTGATGAGCCACGGCCGGTGCGCCAGGATCTTGTTGATCTCGTTGAGGTTGCGGAGTTTTGGGGGGATGAAGTCGAGGCCACGCAGCCACTGGGGATCTCCCCCCGCACGCAGGAACTGCAGCACATGCAGGTTCACCAGGTACCGGCACTGATGCCGGGCAGCTGCCTGCAGGAGCAGCACGTCATTCAACACCAGAGCCACATGGCAGGACCAGCACCCTGGGACCCCGCACCCATTTCCCCCAGCCCTCGCACACCCTGCCTGCAGCCTCTGCAGAGCAGCCTGACCACAGGCTCCCTGGCAAAGGGGAGCAGGGAGCCCCCTGTGTCCCCGGGCAGTTCCAGCAGCACTCACCATGATGGCGATGTAGTGCCGGCAGTCAAAAGGCAATGGCCCATCCATGTGCATCAGGTAGTGCTGCATCTTGAGGAAGCTGTCAAGGTACTGTGGGTGGTAGCCCATCTGCTGGGTCACTGCCTCCAGCCGCCCCCAGCTTGCCAACACCTTCACAAAAAGGAGCTGGGGCCGCTCGGGATCGCTGCTGGACATCTTCACTACCTGTGGGGAACACTCTGCTGAGCTCTCCCCACGGCAGCAGTGCGCCCTATCTGGGCCCAGGCTCTGCAAGGGGCTGGGGTTCCCTCTCCTGGCTTGGTACTCCCAGAGGGACACCATGAGGTCAGAGGGCGGTGGGAGCTGGGCACTGCTTGGCACAGTCACTGCTAGCAGCAGGCTGCAAGAAACACAGGATGCTCTCTGCCAGGGAGAGGGTGCTGCCTGGAGATCAATGGGCAAACCACAACTGATGTTTTCTTGCAGGCTGAGGCAAAGGCAAGGCCTCCTAGGATGGAGCATTCTGTTACCCTTCCCACCAGCACCAAGCTCTCCAGCCCCTGCCCTGGAAAGCCAAGGGGAAAGCCATGTCTTGACACTCACCATATGGTCAGGAGCACACTGGGGGGCTCAGAGGCGTCCCCATGCACTGCACTCCCCATGCAGGTCCTGCAGCACACAAGACCCGACTGCCAGTGAAAACACAGGTGGGAACATGGCAAGGGGGATCCATCCATGGCCCCAGTACCACAGAGAGGGTGGCCGGAGGAGAGAGCAGGGATGTGCACCCAGGCAGCTCCTGCAGCCCCACGGCCATGCTCCAACCTCCGGCCATGCTCCAACCTCCTACCCAACAGCAGGTCTGCACCTGCAGCCCAGCCAATGAACCCCATGACACAGAAGCCACCACTGCTCCTGAGCCTGGGCAGCACCCCTGGGTGCAGCAGCTGCTCCTCCCCTCCCAGGCTCAAACCCAAATCTCTCCTGGGAGCAACGGGTCCCACTGACACTGCTGTCACCTTCCTTCCATCCATCCGAAGACAACCGCAGCATTGCAGCAGCAAACCAGGAGCACTGCTGGAGACCAGTGCCTGCTCCACTGTGAACTCGTGCTGTCCCTGCCCTACAGAGCATGGAGCAGTCACAGGAACAAACTCTGGCTGTTTTCTACAGTCCTCCAATTCTTAAGAACACACCATTGCTCGGGATCAAAAGATTTACTTGAGGCCATTTGGAGCTTTCTCTTTGCTCCCTCTGGCCAAATGGGTCCAAAAGAACACCCAAGACTCAAATTAGAATGGTGAGGGGTGAAGAACAGTGGCTTCTCTGTTCCACAGGAGGAGGTGCAAACCAGAGTAGACCTGTGAAAGTCCCCCTGCTCAGGGAAACACGCAGGAAATTGGTGGAACATCATGGGCATGAGGTGAAATGTCCCTGAGGACACCTACGGACTACAGACACTTCTCCTGGTGGGCAGAGGCAGAGGAGCAAGGGGCCCTTCTGCTCCCCCAAGAGAACATGATCTCCAGCAAGGAGGCATGTCACCAGCCCATAGCTCCAGGTCTCCTTGCTGTTTGTCCAGGTGATGATGGAGTGAGGGACCAGGCAGATGTGGCTTAGAAGGGGAGGATGAAGAAAAATGCAGGGCAGCCTCAGCCTCGGCTGGGGTCTCCTGCCTGCTCCCTACGGCAACGGCTAAGCCTGAGGTCCCCCCGGCACTGCCTCTCGCACTGCCCCCGGGGCCACGTTCTTCAGCCTCTCCAGCCGTAACCCTCCTCCTCCTCCTCGTCCCTGCACGCTGAGTGGGGGGCCGCATCCCTCACCCTCCCGCGGGTCCTTCCTGTGCCCAAGAGCTGTGAACACCCCCAGGCACCCCCGGCCCCAGCACTGCCGGGCACACAACCGGTGGGCGGCACCGTGTGTGTGGACCAGGCAGGAGGCCCTGCGGCCGAAGCGAGCACGGGCAGCGCCAGAAACCGCGGAAGAGGGGCCGGGGGCCTCGGGCTTCTGTCTGTCCCCCGTCCGCCACCCCCGGGGCTCCGTTCCCGCGCAAGTCGACACCGCGACTTGGCTGGTACCGGTGGCTCTGCCGGTGATGCTCGCTGAGGACGCGGCAGCAGCGGGCACACCGCGGCCGCCCCCCACCCCGGTTCTCGAAGGGACGGGAAAACTCCTAGTGCCGGCGGTGGGGGTCCCTACGGCGGGGCTGGCGGCCCGTAACTGGGACCCCATTGTGCGAGTGGCGACGGCGGCGGCGGCAGCGCCCCCGGTGCGCGGAGCGAGCAGTGCAGGCGGAGAGAGAAAAACAAGTTTGATTGGCAGTGATGGAGGCACGGCGCCTCCCGCATCCCGCACAAAGGGGACAGGGACGGCGCTGCCGCACCAGTACCGGTATTGGCACCGGGCCGCCGGCCACTGCATCGAGGGAGCGCGACCCTGCCGACCCCGCGTAGCACCGCCGGGAGACGGGAATGCCCTGGCCTGCTAGGGCTGCGGCCGGGCCAGGCCGGTGGCGGCGAGCAGAGCCGAGCCGAGCCCGGGGCTCCTGTACGGACTCCGGTGGCGGCGGGGCGGGTCCTACCTGCCCCGGCAGCCGCTGGCACCGGCTTCCTCGGGGGTGCTCCACGCTCTGTGGACACACGATCATGGTGAGCCCGCGCTGCGCCGGTGACCGGCACCGATCCCGACCGCCGGTAGCACTGACCGGGCTCCGCGGTAGCCCCAGCCGCGGGGGGCGTACCAGCTGCCGCGGCTCCGCCAATCACCGCCGCGAGGAGGCGGGGCCTCCGCCACCACCCCACCAAGCGGCGGCGAGGGGGCGGGAGCCGGCAAACCACGTGGGCAGGGACGGAAAGTTACCTGTCCGTCAGGCTCGGAGGACACGCCCACCAGCTGCCGCAGCTGCTCGCCGCTGGGAGGCGCTACGGCACCGAGGGAGGAAGTGCGTCTCCCCGCACCCGTGTCCCCTTATTCTCATGCCCTGCCCTCCCCTCATGCCCCTGATCCCAGTGTTACCTCACTCCTGTGTCCCCCCATTCCCATAGACCCCCATCCCTGTGCCCCCATGTCTCTGGGTGCTGCACCCCACAGACCACCCAGTGCACCCCATAGAGCAACTGACAGGAGGATGGAGCCAGGAGGGGCTGGGCTCTGCTCCCAAGGATCAAGGGATGGGACAAGAGGAAATGGCCTCAAGCTGCACCAGGGCAGGTTCAGATGGAGCTGAGGAACAATTCCTTCCCCAGAGGGTGCTCAGGCATTGGAACAGGCTGCCCAGGGCAGGGCTGCAGGCACTGTCCCTGCAAGTGTTCACACACCGTGGAGACGAGGCCTCAGTGCCATGGGTTAGGGGTGGCCTTGGCAGGGCTGGGGTAAGGATTGGACTGGATGAGCTTAAAGAGCTTTTCCAACCTGGTTGACTTTATGACTCTGAAATAGCACATGCATAGCGCTGTGCACCCCACACTGAGCACCATGCAGGACTCACGCTGCACCATGCGGTGCCGCTGGTGCTCACCTCGCACCCTGCAGCTGTGTAGTCACTGGAGCTGTGGCAGGGAGCAGGGCTGGGGGTCCCAGGCATTAGCTGTGAGCAGGTAGCAAGGGCTGTGGAGCAGCAGGGTTCAGACTGTGGGGTGCAGGCATGCGGGGCACAGGGTGCAGCTGCATGTCACACCCCCATGTAGCTGTTCTTGTAGGGGTTGTGCTCAGGGGGGGGGTCTGGGGCCCCAGGCACCGCAGACAGGGGGTGGTTGCTGTTCTCCCAAAGGGGCTCATAGCTGTTGTTGGAGGGCAGCTCGCTCACGTAGCAGATGTTCTCACTGTAGTTGGGCTTAAAGCTCTCCACAACATCTTTGGGGACTCCAGCCCATTCCTGCAGGAAGCAGAGTGGGGTTACAAGAGCCCCCTCTCAGCCTGGCCCCAGCCTGCAGGGCAGAGATGAGCCTGGGGCAGTGCTGCCTGCAGATGTTTTACCTGGAAGTTGCCATTGTGGGTGATGAAGAGCTCATCGAAGTTCTTGCTGGGGTTAGGGATCCGGGGCATGAGGATGACCCACACCCTGTGTGGGACAGACATGTTGGACAAGAGCCCCAGTGATGCTGCCTCCCATCAGCTCCTCTTCCTCCCCCACCCCCCTCTCACCTTTCCATGCGCACCAGCAGGATGACAAGGACCAGCAAGATCAGGCAGGAGGCAATAGGGACTAAGACTGTGTGGATCCAGAACCAGTGTAGCTGCTCCTCTGCTGTGCCTGGAAAGAGCCATGGTGACATGGGCCCACGCTGGTGTACCATCATGGCAGTGGGGTGGGCATGATGGTGGCCCCTGCCTGCCAATCCCAACCATCCCACTGCCCATCCTGTCCCACTGCAGCACTCAGGACCTACCCTTACTGGTGGAGTTGTTGCCCCAGACCACAGGGACACTCCATTCGCTCCAAAGCTGGGTGCTGCCACAGTAGCTGTTGATCTTGCTGCGCACATAGAAGGTGTAGTACTTCTCATGGTCCATGCTGGGAAAGGAGAACATGTCTCCATTCACCCGGTGCTCCTGCAGGGATATGTGGGCCATGTGGTGAGGGCCAGCACTGCTGTGGTGCGTGGCTGGTCCCCAGGCACAGTGGTTGCATCCCAGGGGCTCTCACCGTCCAGCTGGTGTCCTTGTTGCTCTTGTACTTGACAGCATGCTCCAGGCACTGGGCTTTGGGGTACGGGGAGTTCCAGGTCAGCTGCAGCTGGTTGTTGCTCACATTATGGATGGTCAGGTTAACAGGTGCCTCTGGTTTCACTGCAAGGCACAGCTGATGCCCCGTGAGTGCCGTTCCCCATGACCCAGAGGCCCGAATGCCAGCTGGCACATAATGGGGCAGCCCTGGGGACCCACAGCCCAGCTCCTGCCCCCTGCAGCAGCCCCACAGAGGAGAGTGTGTGCCCCCCACCACTCCATACCCAGCTCCTGCCCCCTGCAGCAGCCCCACAGAAGAGAGTGTGTGCCCCCTACCACTCCATACCCAGGTCCTGCAGCTCCATCCTCTTGCTGAGTATCTTCAGGGTCCTGCTGCCAAGACTGGCATTGAGGAGAACATGGAAAGGCTGGAACTGGATGATCTCATTCTGACTGAAGCGGCAGCCAACACTGATGCCATGGTCCTGCAGGTAGTGCTTGCACTCCACCACAGGGGATGCTTTCTCGTACCTGTGCCACAACAGGTTAACACAGCTCCCCAAGACCCTGCATGCCCCAGCCCTTCCCAGCACCCCTCTCACCAGCACATTCCTCCCCTCTTGCTCTGGGGACAGAGCGTCCCCACTCTGGGCTTGGAGAAGAGGAGCAGGCTATTGCTGGGACCAGCAATGCCAGCAGGAGCCTCCTATGTGGGGACCCACTGCTGGACACCCTGCTGTGGGGCTGACCATGGGGCAGTGGCACTTACCAGTAGTAGAGGGAATAGTTGGCTGTGAGCGTCTCTCTGCTCCCCCACGTGCAGGTCATGTACTCCTCGTTGAAGAGGATACACTCCACCCCTGCAAGGGACAGGCACTGCTGGGCACCACGGCGGTGAGTGGCCGTGCCAGGGGCACACTGGGCACACACGGAATGGGCCAGGAGGCCCTGCACATCCCCTCAGCTTTCCTCCACATGAGCCAAGCCAGCCCAGCTCTTCCCAGCCCACAGCACTGGGCCTCCACCATCCCTATCACACAAGATGTCCTGCTGATGCCCCGCATCCTGCTCCAGAGGGGCACTGACCAAGCTGCTCTCCCTGCCGCATCCCTGCTGTTGGCTTCTCTGCTTGGATGTGGTGTCTTCATCCACTTCCTTCATCTGCTGTTCACAGCCCCTGGCACTGTGGGACAGGATGGAAATCCCTCCCTGCCAACCCATTTTGATTGCCCCATGAGAAAACTGGGGATTTTCCAGGATTTGTGCCTGATGCCCCCATCTGGGCTAAATTCTTCTCACTGTTACCCTTTTGGGTGCTCGCAGGTGCCCAAGTGTCCTCATGTCTGGTGAATGGGGCTGTGTCAACCACTGCAGCCCCTCCACCCTAGACCTGGCAGTTCAGCCTCCATAGGAAGCACTGCTGAGTGCCAGAGGCAGAGCAGCCGCCCCAGGCACCTACATCATCTCCTCTGCCCCCTCTTTCCACCACAGTGTGCCAGTCCTGGGCCTGACACACAACCAGAAGCCACATCCTGGGCTGGCTGGGGGCTGCGGGGCCCCCAGCGCAGTGCTGTCCCTGCGCCAGGCATCATGCCGGATCCACTTCGGTAGCAAAGGCACAGTGCACTGTAGAATGAGCAACTGTGATGGACTGGGGCAACTCACAGAGCCTTTGCAAAGCGTCACAGCAGCTGCTGGTGGCTGAGAGCTGCCCTGGGGACTCCCCGAAGACGGTATTTTCCCCCTAGAGCTCAGGCAACGGGACATGTGGCGCGTTCTGTGAGGGCCAACCCACCAGCCAGTGCCGCAGGAGGAAGAGAAAGCCAGAGGTGGGCTTTCTGCATTGTAATGTCAACATGCTGGAGCAAAAAGGCGTTGCTCACTGGCTGTTTCTGCATATGGAGATGGAGGGCACCTTCCTGGAAGCCAAGGATATGCGGGTATACAGAGGGGCTGCGGCTCCATGGGAAGCTGGTGTTTTACTGACACATGCCAAAGGGTGGCCTTTTCCTTAGGAAACAATGGCTGGGGTGAGGGTGCTGGTGGAAAGAGGAGCTACGGTCCCCAGCCCCTGTCTTCTTCCTCACTGACAAGACCTGGATGAAAAGGGCGGCTGGCACAGATCCACTGTCTGATGCCCTCCCTGTCTGATGCATGGGGCTGATAGGACCTGCACATCAATGTCCTGGTGCTGCCTCTTGTCCCGGCCTGCCACAGGGGACCCCCATGTCCAGTGTCCCTCCTGTAGCACTGACAAGGCCAGCACCATCAGAGCCATGGGGCCGGGAGCTATGGGGCCAGTAGTGCCGTAGGCCCAGGAGGCAGGCGGCAGCCATGCTCTAGCACTGGGGAAGGAACAAGGACTCCCAACAGGGCACCCAAGCACATCATGGCTCTCCTGGCAGCCCCACTCAAGGGGCCATCAAGGTGCTGGGGGTCCCAGGATGCAGCGGGGCTGTCACAGGATTCCCAGCTATTCCCAGGGTCTCACTGGCCCACACAACCCCATGCCCTCTCCTCAGGGTCACGAGGGACCACCATGCGCCAGCCCCACCACCCATGTGGCAACCACAGCCTCCAGCCCTGTGCCGGGGCCCATGTGCCCCCTTACCTGGGGGGCTGCGGGCAGTAGCAAGGTAGGGGCCCAGCCCGAAGAGGAAAACAGAGCCAAGGAAGGCGCTGAGCACTGTCATGGTGGGGCGAGCCGCAGGATGAGTGCGAGCAGCCTCTCTGCACAGCCCACCACGCAGGGCTGCCACTTCCGCACCCGCGCCGCTTCCTGCCCCATGGCGCCGCCCCACGGGTGACTCTTGTGGGAAACACAGCTCACTCCAACAGAGCCCGAGAGCCCATCGCACTGGGGCCTCACCACCCTTCCTGCCCTGGCCCCACAGCTCAGCCCTCTGCTCGCCACTGGCTCATGCTGCCATGTCCCCACGGCTCACCCCAAGAGCTTCGTCCCCCACGAGCAGAGTCCGTGTGGAGATCGTGACCCACAGCCCACTCGTGGGCATCCTGGGCTGGGCCCGCGGGGACTGGGCAGCGCTGGCAGTCACTAGGGTGGTGCCGGGGGCAGGCACCAAGGGACCCGCAGAAGGAGCTGCAGGAGTAGGGGACAGTTATAGGGGGCGGTCGTGGGGCATAGTGGTGGTGCCAGTGATGGGCAGCGACGGGGGAACGGTCACCGGGACAGCCACGGTGGTGTGCTCGGGACCGTCGGTTGTGGTGTGGGGTGTCCCGAGCTATGGGGGTGTCCGGGTTATGGGGGTGACGCGGGCTATGGGGGTGTCCCGGGCTATGGGGGTATCCCGGGCTATGGGGGTGTCCCGGGCTATGGAATGTCCCAGTCTTTGGGGTAGGCGGAAGCAGGACGGCGATAGCCGGGTGCTACCACGTGACCTCAGCTCCGCGCCCCGCCGGCGCAGCGCCCCTCTGGCGGCCCCGTGATTCTTCGGCACTTTCCGCCTCCGCTCGGCGTAGGCTCGGGCCCTGCCCTGCGGCGCCTGGGACTTTTCGTCTTTCCTCGGCTCAGCTTCGGGCCGTTCCGGCTCCTCTCGGAGCGCTTGTGACAGCATCGCGGCGCTCGGGTTTCTCCGGCAGCACTCGGGTGCCCCAACACAGGGCGCAGGCGCGGGTGGCCCCCGCGGCCCTTGTTGTGGCCGCGCCGGCCCGGGATGGCGGCCTTCGGCGTCCTCAGCTACGAGCACCGCCCGCTGAAGCGTCCGCGCCTCGGCCCGCCCGACGTGTACCCACAGGACCCCAAGCAGAAGGAGGTGCGAGGGGCACGGGGCCCGGGGCCGGGGGTCATGCCTGCAGCCCGCGACACGGCTGGGGCTGGGTGAGGAGCCCCGCGGCCGTTCCCGTGGTGGCTGGGCGAGAGCCACCCGGGCCTGGCCCAGGGAGCCGGGGTTCCCGTGTCGCAGAGCTCGGCAGCGGCGCTGCCTGCCACCGGGAGCCTGGGGGAGGCCGGGATCCGCCGGGCCCTCGCCTCGCTTGGGCCGAGCCGCCGTGGCCGTGGGGTGAGGAGCGGCCTCAGCGGCCCTGCTGACCGCGCTTCCTTCGCAGGACGAGCTGACTGCGCTGAACGTCAAGCAAGGCTTCAACAACCAGCCGGCCGTCTCCGGGGACGAGCACGGCAGTGCCAAAAATGTCAATTTCAACCCAGCGAAGGTAAGCACGGGGCGGGCGGTGGGGGCTCGGCAGTGCCTGGTGCCTGTGCGGGTAGGCTGCTGGGTCCTGGACAGTGCTGGGGCTCGTTCCTTCCTGGTGTCTAGGCCCAGGAAACCCTTCCCTTCAGGATGGGTATCTCAGGACCTAACTCTCTCTCCCTGTAGAGTCAAAGTTCTGCATTCTCTTGGAACTGTGTCCCACCCTTGAGAGAGTAGGTTCTTGTCTTGGGCTATGTTAAACCAGCATTTAGAGTTCCTTTATTCTTATATAGTTCGTGTATTCCATAATTAAAGCAGAAGGCTAGAATACTGGAAATGTGAAACTTACTGGTTTGGTTACATTGTGGCCATGGTAGAAGAGAAGTAAGATTTCTTGAAACTTCTGGCAATTTAAACATGGGCTTCAATTCCATTTTTGTAATCTCTAAAATCAAGATGTTGACTTCCTGGCCTCCCTGACCAGAGGACTAGTGGTGACCTGAGATGTAAGGCATCAGTAAGCACAGTATATTTGTTTTCCTTGGCTGATGTCTGTCCATGAAGCCTTCTGTCTGGTTTGACAGGTGTTTATAGAGAGTTGTGTCCATCTCAACTTGAGTCCCTGCTTGGTCATTTTATGACTTGTCTAGAAACATTCCTCTCTGCAAGTACAGCAAAGGCAACTATGGGCTGGGTTTTTTTTTTTATGTGTAGATACTGGGGAGACTGCTGGTAGGAATGATGAGATCTTAAGCACATAGAATAGATCTCTGACCTGTGAACCTGTAATTCATCTTTTTTTTTTCCTTTCTTCCTTCCCCTCCCCAGATCAGCTCAAATTTTAGCAGTATTATTGCAGAAAAGCTGCGGTGCAATACATTGCCTGACACAGGAAGACGGAAACCCCAGGTGAATCAGAAGGATAACTTTTGGCTGGTGACAGCACGTTCTCAGAGTGCCATAAACAACTGGTTCACAGACTTGGCTGGAACTAAGCCCCTCACTCATCTCGCTAAGAAGGTATGTCACAGGAGAGGCTGCCTGGCAGGGCAGAGCATTGAATCTCTGCTTGTTTCTGAAATGTTTCTATAGTAGAAGATTTCTGTTATTTGGAGCTGTTTCTTCTATCTTCATCTCTTGAAGCTTTCAGCTTGAAAAGAGTATCCAGGATTTGTAGTGCACTGGCTTTGTCATCCCCACTCAGGGAACTGGTTCCTTGTCTGTTGTTTTTGCTTGCATGATACAACTGATCTATTTAAAGGTTTGGGTTAGGGTTACTTTTTCTCTCCATAATACTGTGTGAAAGTGAGCCCTACAACTGTGCTGTTTCTTGTTATGTGTTACTGCTTCCTGGTTTACAGATCTTCAGTGTTACGATTTCACTGGTATTCTTCCCAAATTGTATCTTGAATTTTGAATCCTGGCTTTATGAATCCCTTCTTACAATAATATTCAGCTCCCTGTTTCTCAGTCTTTTTGTGATGTTACAAGACTTTTATAACCACTCTGAAGAGTCCTGTCTTCAGTCTGTAGAGTAGATACTGTGTGTTTCTGACTCAGTTCTTAGTTCTGTATCTTTTGTGGTTTTTTTTATATCACCTCTGGAGGATACCCTCAAAGCTGTTTTCAGGATTCGGGGTGTGAATTTACAGTAATGTAATTGTGTTTTCTGTTCTCTTTCAGTCTGTTTTGTTTCTGTTTATATTGAAATGTGGATCTGGCACTTTCTGACCAGAGATGAATTTTTGCAGTGTGTTACGATGCAGAGCAACACAGCACCTTTTTCACAGCTTGCAGTACCTGCACTGTGTATAGTTGCTTTGGAATAGTTCCTGTCTCTGTCCTTGGTTGCAGTTCTCCTTCTCAATTCTGTTACAGGTGCCAATCTTTAGCAAGAAGGAAGAGGTGTTTGGTTATTTAGCAAAATACACTGTTCCAGTAATGAGAGCAGCTTGGCTCATCAAAATGACTTGTGCTTATTATGCTGCTATCACAGAAACCAAGGTGAAAAAGCGTCATGTCATTGATCCCTTCATTGGTAAGCACTGGTTTTGTCCATCCCAGATGTTTTCTTCTCAACCTGCTGTTGAATAGTAAGAGTTGGCCTGGGATTCCATATACGCTTGTTCCCTGCTGATAAGTCCTAGTGCTCTGACATGAAGAACTAAAACAACAGGGCCCACCTGTGAGCGTACACTGTTGAACAATAAGTCTTAGCAGCCACAAATACTTCCTGAAAGCCTACCTCTTTGTTCTCCTCGTTAAGTTCTGCTGTATCTTAATGCTGTACAACCTGTTGGGGTTTTTTTACCTTACAAAGACTGTAAATGTTATAATTTAGCAATGACTGATTAGCTTCTTCTCAAGTGAGCAAGTACATTTCCCCCAGAATTCTGGTGTGTTACCCTCTGTTTGTGTTTTCAGTTTGATTTAGCCTCACTGTATCCCGTATCTGACATCCTTTGCATCCTGGCCTCCCCCAGATTACATGGTCTAGGAGAGCTCCCCTGGCTGTTTTCTGGTTTCACAGAATCCCAGGCTGGTGTGTGTTAGCAGGGACCTTAAAGCTCATCCAGTTCCACTTCCTGCATCTTTCCCACAGGCAGGGGCACCTTCCACTGGAGCAGCTTGCTCCAAGCCCCTGTGTCCAGCCTAGCCTTGAACACTGCCAGCAATGGGGCAGCCACAGCTTCTCTGGGCACCCTGTGCCAGTGCCTCAGCACCCTCACAGGGAACAGCTTCTGCCCTCTGGCAGGTTAAAGTCATTCCGTTTGGCTTGTCCCTAGAGGCCTTTGTCCCAAGCCCCTCTCTGGGTTTCCTGCAGCCCCTTTAGGCACTGGAGCTGATCTCAGGTCTCCCCTTCAGGAGCCTTCTCTTCTCCAGGCTGACCTAGCCCAGCTCTCTCAGCTTGCATGAGGAATATTTCTTCCCAACTTTTCTTGTACAAAGTAACTATGCCCCCTAAACATTGAAGTTTTTCCCCTTGTTTCCTTTTTCTTTGGATGCCTTTTCTTCCATACTACCCCCAGGCCACCAGCAAGCTTAATATTGTGTCACTTAGTATTCTTTCTTTGTCTTTATGTCCTTTTCAAATGACAGGAACACTTTGTGTTTCTTCCTGTGCACCAGCCTGGTTTTTTCCTGCTTCTGTTTACCACAACACTCATTGCTGACCTGTTTCCCCCCCCCTCCAGAATGGACACAGATCATCACCAAGTACCTGTCAGAGCAGCTGCAGAAAATCGCAGAGTTCTATAGGCAGCTCCCAGGGCAAGGATGTGGGTCACCATCTGGGCCAGTGCCCCAAGAGGTGGAACAAGCTTTGAAGCAGTGGGACTACAATGAAAAACTAGCTATGTTTATGTTCCAGGTGAGGCACTGAAGGGGGCTGCTGTGTGTGTAGCACAAGAAGGCTAGGGGAGGTGGTGCAAAGTGACTTATTTTTGCAGAATATTCTATTTCTGTGAATAGACTTGTAGAACTGGATGTAGTTTTGAGCTCAGTAGTAGAAAAGGGGTAGTACAGAACTGTGCAAACTTCTAGAGTGATTTCCACTGTTAAAATGCAAGAAGCTGCTGTTGCTTTGCCTTTCTGTCATGTTGCTTCAGCTTTTGTTTTGCTCTGCCTGAATCTGTGTGCAGGATGGCATGCTGGACCGGCATGAATTCCTGACGTGGGTCCTTGAATGCTTTGAGAAGATACGGTCAGGAGAAGATGAATTTCTGAAAATGCTCCTGCCCCTGCTACTGCGGGTGAGAAATATATACCTGGTGCTGACTTCCACTATTGTCTGTCCCCTTCCTGTTGCCTAAGGCAGGATGAGCTGTTTTGCACAGAGAACACTAGGGAGTGTCCCTCTGAGCATCCTTCTTAGAATCATAGAATCTTGGAATAGTTTGTGTTGGAAAAGACCTTAAAGCTCATCAACCCCTGCTATGGGCAGGGACACTTTCCACTAGAGCAGCTTGCTCCAAGCCCCTGTGTCCAACCTGGCCTTGAACACTGCCAGCGATGGGGCAGCCACAGCTTCTCTGGGCACCCTGTGCCAGCACCTCAGCACCCTCACAGCAAAGAGCTTCTGCCTAAGAGCTCATCTCAGTCTCCCCTGTTCTGGCAGCTTAAAGCCATTCCCCTTGGCCTGTCCCTACAGGCCCTTGTCCCAAGCCCTTCTCCAGGTTTCCTGCAGCCCCTTTAGGCACTGGAGCTGCTCTAAGGTCTCTCCTAGAGGAGCCTTTTCTTCTCCAGGCTGACCCAGTCCAGCTCTCTCAGCCTGGCTCCAGAGCAGAGCTGCTCCAGCCCTCGCAGCATCTGTTTGTTGTGTTTTTTT